>JADKLZ010030123.1:0-10663 GCA_021533235.1 Biomphalaria straminea | reverse complement strand
TTGTTTATAACGAGCTTGGGAGAGATGTTGTTTATAACGAGCTTAGGAGAGATGTTGTTTATAACGAGCTTAGGAGAGATGTTGCTTTTTCCCAATCTGGAGGCGTGGTGGCTGAGGGTAAAGCGCTTGGATCCTGATGAATGGATTTTTATTTTTTTCTGATCTCTGATTCCATCCAAGCTCTTGTGGGTGGGTACACGAGGAAACGTAGATGCGGTTGTTCGTTGTGGTGTCATGCACTGTCATGTGACCACAGGTCGCAAGATCTGAAAGGGAAACTTTTCTTCTAGACAACTTGTCTCTTAACAGTCAGAATAAACTAAAAGTATGCACGACGGGTATAAATCACCTCAAGGAAAAGACACTGAAATCTGTAAGATAATGAAATCATTGTAACACATGGCCAAGTCTCTCACATAAGTGTTCAAGAAATAAAATACGACCAAAACTACCCTCCCACACCGCAAATTCAGAGGAATATAATCATTCCTCCGTAGCCCAGTCTCATCCTCATGTATTATGCCCAATACACTTTTAGGAGCCCTCTCTGTGTCAGCCGATGGGAATGTGCTAATATGTGTATATTACGTCATAATTTGTTGTAAATGTTGCAGTGAAAGGATGTGGCGTAATTTTAAATATTAGACACTTCTGATTCCAGCATTAAAAAAAAAGTGGGAAAGATTCATATCTCGCTATGCTTGAGCATAGAAATACTCCAATAAGCATACTGTCTTATTCACCATCGCAACTGCTGCTGAACAGAAGACTCAGGGACATTATTCCAACTGATCCTAACTAAACCGCTGAACACAACCGGTACCTGAGAATGTAGAGACTCGAGGAACGACAGATGAGAAGTAAACGGAAATGCTGTTCTCATGCAAGAGTTCTTTATGCCGGAGAGAAACTGAGCGTTCGTAGGCTACAGGACAAACATGGCGGAAACTAGCAGTTGTTAAAAAAAAAACATTCGCCATCCAGATCGTACATCATAAATTTAACAAAAGTAGCAAACGTTAAAAAGTGTCTATCTGGGAAGCACTATATCAACAAACGCCAACCTAGGTGATGAGGTAGACTTCCGTATTGCGCGTACCAGTGATGCTTTTGACAGACTTCAATGACAAGTCTGGCAACGGAGATGACTCAATTTATCCACAAAACTGAAATTCTACAGTGATGTGGTTCTCCCATCACTCTTATGCATCAGAGTCCTGGACCCTATAATCCCGCCAAAACAAAAAAATAAACTCCCTCCACCTACACTGTCTAAGAAGTAGCCTATCCATATGGTGCGTTGGTCCGACCACATACCAGACAAAGAAATCTTAGAGCTGTCCAACATGAACAGTATCAATGCGACATTGAAAGGTTCCCAACTTCAATGGGCGGAACATGTAGTCCACATGCTAGACAAGAGGGGTCAAGGGGAAAGAGCGTCAAGCCAACAAAAAGTTGAGAGAAAGTTTGCCTGCAACTGACCAAATCTACCCATGCCACGTTATCGGCCGGCTTTTTAAAGCGAGGATTGGACTTTACAGTCATCTTCGAGTCCATAGGAAATGAGAAATGTGATCATCTTCGATCACGAAGGAGGAGCTCTATACATCATAAAGACAAAGCAACAGAGTGGGTTGGTAACTTGGTGGGCTACTCGAATTTTGGACCAAAGGTAGCCCACATTTTGGGGAGGTGGATGGGAAGGGAATCATGGCGCGGGCAGCTGCCATTCAACATAACAGTTACTACCATGCTAAATGTAGCTTATGTCACTTGCCGGGCTTTCTGTACCTTTAAAAAAAGGAAGTGGTCGAAGACAAAATAAACATTATATAGAATCTATATTAATTCTCTAGCTTGCGAACACATCAACGTGTGTAGCCGGAGGGTAATACTTACTTACAGTTACACCGTATATATAATATAAAATATATAGATCTATATAGGTCTGTGAAAATATATCTTCTTTTTTTAAAGGAAAGTCTGTATGTTCCAATCCCAGACCTGTATATTTTTCTATGGCTCCACTGAGTCATTCGCTCAGCCCGGAAATGTTCAATTACATGTTTCGAATTTTTACTTTGATCTGTATACATATATCTAGATCTAGCTCTACATAGATCTAGTCTCGCCTTCGTTCTAGATTAATTTAGATTCTATATATTCTACGTTTCAATAAATTATTAGGTCTAGAGTTAATTTTGTAAGTAATACCATAGAATCTTAGAGTACACAAAGTACAGTACTAAAGTAATAGACTAATCGTCTAATCATGTAATTGAACTAATTGTACAAATTATTGTAATTAAAAATTAAATAACATATGATTATGAATAGACTATAGACATATAATACTAGATCTAATACTTACTAATAGTCATAGAGTCATAGTAATCCTAAGCCTAAAGTAAAGTAAATCTAGTCAATCTAAATCTAGAGTCTAAGACTAGTGCAAGTCTCTAATCCTCTACTAAGTCTAAGTCTACTCACTGTAGTCGTAGAGTCTATATTTAATAATATTTATAAATTTATATATTATTATAATAATAATTTAATAATTAATATCTAGATCTATTATTATATTATCTTCTACTCAAGATTTACTCAAGAATTAGTCCAATTTACTCAATTTAGGGTTTTAGAATCTTGATCTAGAATAGAATCTATCTTACTAAGTACTAGGCATCTAGGTCATCATTATCATACGTGCGGATAGACAGTTGCCAAATAATTGACCTGAAAACCTAGGGGCCTTGGATGTAAAGTTTCATCAATTTATAGATTATTTTCACATCACTTAGACACTGTCACTTTTTTTTAGTTATGCCTATGGCTATGATGGCCATGCATGGCTATGGATTTTTATTTCTTATGAATAATTATGATCACTGATGAGTGATAGTCTAGAGTACTCTAGTCTAGAACTAAGTCTAACTTCTAAGATTAAGAATACATTACATTTTACATCCAATTCTCTCTAGACTCCAGACTATTCTGGATAGATCTTTTATAAAAGGTAAGACTTGGACCAATAAAACATTCTAGATTCAAGATGCAGCGCTCCTAAAAACTCCTAAAAAAATGAAAAGTCTCCTAAAATTCTCCTAAAAAATTGCCAGTAAAATTTTGTCCTCTCTCCTAAAATTTTTACCCAATATTTTTTTTAAACATAATTTTGCTTATTTCTTGCTTAAAATGTGGGGAAAATACAACAGCGTAACTAGTCTAGGCATTCTGATGTTACCGGCTGGCTGTGTTAATGAGCTGACCAGTAACACGTCTACACCGCCTTTCACCCACAACCTCGTGATTGAAGATGCCTTGGGTCCCTGAAGCATTTCACTTGGCAGTATTTTTCTGAAGGCAGTGTAGTAATGGTTGTTTACATTCATAGTTACCAATGAAGACGCGCTAGATCTAATCTGTAGTCACTATTCAAATTGTCTATAATTAGAGCCTAAACAGCCTAATTTCTAAGAGTTTGCGTGGAAAGTCCATAAATCATCTAGATCTAGAATGCCTCTAGATTTAGATCTAAGTTAAGTTAGTCTTGAATTTAGTCAATTTATTGATATCGATACATCTAATCTAGTCTAATGTCTAGATTACTCTGAAAAAAAAAAACGCTAGTTTCTAGCTTTACGTTAAATCACTAGATCTAAAATATAGTGAAGATAATTCACACACAGCCAGGAAAAGCACTCAAATATTAGTGACTTAGATCTAGACTATTCTAGACATTTAGACAATTATATTCAGTGAAGATAATTCGCACACCGGCATGAAAAGTTCGCAGATTTAGTGGCTTAGATCTACATTTAAGATTTGTACACAGTATATTCAGTGATAATTTGCACACAGCCACGAAACTCTGCGAATTTTAGTGACTTAGATCTAGAGTCTAGAATTACGCTAGATTCAGTGAAGATAATTCGCACACACCCTTGAAAAGTCAGCGCATTTTAGTGACTTAGATCTAAAGTCTAGATTTATGGTAGTGGCTTACATCTAAAGTCTAGATTTATGGTAGATTCTGTGAAGATAATTTGTACACAGCCGTGAAAAGCCTGCAATTTTAGTTAGAATCTATAGAGACTAGATCTATGATAGATTCATTGAAGATAATTTGCACACAGCAGTGAAAAGTCCGCAAATTTTAGTGACTTAGTTTAGATCTACTGTAGATTTATCCAAAATACTTTGCATACACTGTAAAAAGTCCATAGAGTTATTTCAGTTGTAAAAGCCTGGGAAAAAATTGTGCTTGAAAAAACAAAATGCTAATAGGTCTAATACCCCCTCCCCCAATCCAAAAACCATTATTTAGTAAGCAAATGTCAACTAAACATACAAATAGGCCTGTATACCACAAGCCCTGTTTATTAGGAGGATTGAAGCGCAATTAACAAACAATATAAAACATTACCTTAAATGCACACCATGACCTCTAGTATCTATAAGGTAATCTTAGGAACTAAAAATGTACATTTCCAACACAGATAAGATATGAAGGCATCTCTAAGAATGTTTTTTAATGAAAAAAAAAATGTAATAGCAACCATTCTTTACTAATGTTTTTTACCATGTTCTTTACTAATTCTTTAGAAAAAAGAAAGGCTGTTTTAGGTTTCTGTATGACAGTCTAGTTGTTACTTAGTTAAAAAATAACTTTCATTACATTTTCTGTGGACATACCACAGCTGATGACATTGTTTCTGTTCTGGGTGGGATTTTTTCTTTTCACAATCAACTAACAATAATTGATTTGATAAATGCATAGTTTTTTGTATGTTCTACGATGTATCACACAAACGGGCAGGACACAAACACACGGGTATAGGGTATCTAATATACCGATATGCGCCATATATTTCATCCTTAAAAAAAACTCCTAAAATCTCCTAAACTTTTGTCATCTAAAATCTCCTAAACTTCTGTCATTGAAAATTACTACTAACCCTGTAGATGCTTTATGGACCCCTTTTTGCCTTTCAGGCTTTTATTAGAGAATATTATAAAATTAATTCTTTTTATAAAATCCTTAAAGTGAGCTTACAGAGGAAGTCAGACTCATGGGTCACCCAAGACTAACTTACTAACTGCAAGTGAGACATGAGAACCACAGGCATCAACAAAAGTATGCGGGAGGAGTTAGCTCAACACCAGACAGCATGGAGACAGACTGTGCGTGCTGGAATGGACCATGCAGATTAGGCAGATATAGTAAAGCAAAAGAAATGAAGCTGCCTTAGTCAAGAAAAAGAAAGCTGCCCTGTCAGCTAGTCCTAAAACAGATACATATACATGCATGAACTGTGGCAAACTGTGCTGCTCCAGAATAGGCTTGATTAGGCACTCCAGATTCTGCTGTGTCTCAAGGCAAAACTAAAACCAGTGAATCAGCTGGGTGCGTCCATTGTCTTCCAAGACAGAAGGAGCCATATGTATTATAAATTTTTTTACTATGAAATAAAAATTTTACTGCCAATAAATGTGCCCATTTGTTGGCCCCATTGGGTTTATAGCCAATATGCTGGTAAAATGAATATTTCTGTTTCTTTAACAGCAGAGTTTGTGTACAAATGGCTGCCAATCCTTATGATCCAATTACAACAACAGATATTAGCCAATTGGCTGATGATGATTGGGGTCTGTCATTACCACCACTACGTTATAAGAACTATTCTAACTCAAGGTAATAGACAATTTACATTGAGAGGTTATGTTAAACACAATCATTTATATATATATATATCAAATATACCACCTCAAGCCAATATATATTATATTTTAAGATATTTCTTTTCTTTACCACATGTATTAAAATAAACAGCTACACTTACTCAGTACAATAAACTTGGACTTTACAAATGTTTAACTGGTCTAAATATTTTGTGCTAGCCTAAAAATATTGCCTCTGTGTATAAATAAAATAATAGTAGCTAACTATGGTAACATTTAGCTGATGAATTCTATGTCCATATGTAAATAATACCTCGCTGAACTTATTGTTATTGAAACTTAGGTTAAAGTACATCTGCAATGAACTTCGACAACATTCTAAGTGTGTGATAGTAACCCTTTGTACAGTGTGTTTGATCATTCTGGTGTCTGTCATCATTGCTGTTGCTGCCAGTGGGAAGGAAGGAAGGCATCCAACTGGCAAGGAGCCCCTCTGGGCAGATAAGCAAAGTCAGTCCTATACTCTTGAATAATGATTTGCAAAAAGATTTATTGTAGTCAGTATTAGCACTGAAATTTATATAAAGTCTAAAACTTTAGAGGTGTTTAAAATTTTGAAAAGCTTCTATATGCTCTCTGAGAAAAAAATTATCGTATTTTTTTTTTCTGTGGAAATCAATTGAAAGCAAGAATAAAAATTTTTCTGTTCTATTTTTATCATTTTATCTTTTTTATATATCCCATCCCCCTATTCCCAGTAATTTAATGTTGAACAATAATTCATCACTGCTAAACCTGGATTATTTAATACTGAGCATATCAGCTTGGTAAATTGTGAGTGACTTGTATAAAGGGAAAGAGTTACTTTAAACTTGGCTTCTTTTATAAGGATTATTCTCATTGGTGAAACTCCTATTAATTGTAAAGATGAGCAAAATACCAGAGATGGCCCCAGAGGCCAGACTTGGCTTTGTTAAGTTAGGACATGGTCTTTTTGTCCTTTGCCTTTTTGCACTGATGGATTTTTACTAAGAGGATCAACCCTGGGCTACTTATTTCCATTTACCTGAAGCTAGTTTGTAAGTAAAGTTCCCCTTTCAGACTTTGTGGTCTATGGGGGAGATGATCTGTTTTTGGAATGCACAGTTAATGAGGGTGTCATGTGACCAGCACAAAAACTAACCACCTTTACTTTCCCCAACTAATGTCAGGTTCTCATTAGAGCTGTTGGACTCAAAGGTTCCCCTAAAGATCTTGAAATTTAAAATCCCAGTTTTCACCAGGATTTGAACCCAGGAGCACTGATTCGGAAGTCGAGCAATATACCACTTAGCCACTGCACCTTCTGAAATTAGTTTAGTAATCTCTATTTCTAAATTTTGATGTTCAAGCCTTCCCCTGTTATGTTTTAATTTTAAGAAATTATGGGTATCACAGGTTAGTTAATTTTAACCTAATATAATAGCAACAACTTTTAATAGTCCATTGAAAAAATATTTTTTAATTTTAATAATGCTACCCATAATGATTCTTATGTTCATTAAATTGTTGTCTGGAAAAAAATCTAAGAATATTGCAAGTCATTTTATGAAAATATTGAAACCCAATCTGTTTATAGTAGATATTTACCAATGCCACTGTTTGTTCTATTAATGTTTATATTGTTTCAGCTGGCTTGGTGTTTTATCCAGTACCAGAAGATGGGACCATTGTCATAGCCTACAAGAAGGAAGAGTTAAAGTCAATCAATAAAATTTTACAGTCTCTTGACAGCTCTACTAATGGTAAGTTATAATAACTGTTTAGTGCAGACTAGTCAATTAGTTAGTACTGTATCTTAGTAATAGTAAAAACTTGTGATGAAATGTAATTTATAATCTACTGAACATTGATTTTATACATAACCATTCCATTTCATGATTTATACTTAAATAATAAGAATAAATATAGCTTTTATATAGCTCTATTTTCATGCTTATACCATGCTTAAAGTGCTATGGTCCTATCTCATTTGTGAACCAGTTGGGGGAGGGTGCGGGTTTCTGGGAGGTTTTCCTTGCAGCTTTTAGGTGCTTAATAATTACAACTCTGCACGAGTCGGGTGTTGAACCTAAGCCCCTTTCATATGTAGCCCAGCCAGGTTAAGTTTGAGTGTACTTAGCCTTTTGACCATGCTTCCTACTTACAAAAGTTACATGTTTCTAAAAGTCATATCTTTGGGTTGAGGAGGAGTTTAGTTGTTTTCATGCCCAAATTTTCTCAAATCTTATATAAAAAATATTTAACTATATTTAATCATGAATATCAACCCAGAATTTTCAGCAAGCAGTTAAGCATCCCACTGCTGAGCCATCACATTCTATCAGTAACTTCATTGTCATAAGTTATTCTGATGCAATATAACAAAACAGTAATATTTAAAATGTAGAGAATTCAATCATTTTTATTTTAGTTCTCTATTATTATGGAGGTGGTAATGATTTTTTTTGTTTGGTCTAATCTTTTTGTTTCTTGTTCAGACTACAAATCTACCAACCAATTAAATGAAACCTTCATCAAATGTAATGCTACATACCAACCCTACAACAGAACCTGCCATGTCTCAACTGTTGATTTCGGCAATTGGTGTTCAAAACAAAATAAATATGGCTATAACTTGCCCCAGCCTTGTGTTTTTATACAGCTTAATCTGGTATGTAACCCTTAATAATATTTGTTTAATAGCTGACTAGCTATGGCCATGTTTTCTCCGCTTTAATATAACTATTCTTTGAAAAACTAATAGTGAATAAAATAAATGAGAAATGAATAAGCTCTCATCCGAATCACAAGATGATGATGCCTATTATAAGCAATCTTGACAAGATGAACGTCTAATCTTTCAACTCATGGCTGGACACAACAGAATGAGACAGCACATGTGCCGGCTCAAAATTGGAAACAGTGAAATCTTTCCATGTGGAGTGTCACCAGAGAATGCTGACCATGGCCTTCAAAACTGCACTCTTTACCAAAAGGCTCCAACCAGACACTGGACCCAAAACACCCCCAATAGAAGGAAAACTATATGGACAGCTCTATGATTTGGAAACCACTGCGCAGTTCATCTCATATATTGGTCTAGTCATCTGAACGCTCCAACATAATTTGAGAATGAAGAAGAAGAAAAACATTTTTTCAGGATTGAAAAAGTGTTAAGATTCTCTATAAACAATGTGGCTACGTCAAGAACGAGACAACTTGGGCTCTGATATATAGATACTTTAATTAGTGTAATAAATAAAAATGAGAAAACAAATATTTTACAAATGAAAGTCAATGTCCGAATAACAGCTATACACAATTTTTAACAAGATTACAAAGAGAGTTTGTGTAATACACAAACTCAGAGGCGGCCCCCGTCGGAGTTGGATCCCTGTCAAATCCGCCCATTCGCAAGATGTTTTGGATGTTCCTTCTAAGTCCCTGGCTCAATTACTGTATGCTCCCATCCTTAAACTATCGCAATATTTCAGAAAGAACAGTAAAGGTTAAATCATATTTTTAAAAGCCTTTAGTGTTTTTTTCTAACCGTGACGGACAGACCAACCAACAGAAAAAACGCACAAAAATATGCTAGTTACATTTTAATGGGGGTATTAAACAATTTTATTTTAAAAAATCTGATTTTTTAAAAAAATTAAGAAATTAGTTTAGAATCATGTCATTTCCGGGCTTTACGCTAGTACACGAAAGCCGCTGCTAAAAAATCCTTTTAAAAAATGTGCGTGATATCTACATGCTTTATGTATTTCTTATAGTAACAATTCCTCCCTTACATTTACGTTATTATTTTAGAATTGGTGTTTTGTTATTAAAAAATCGCTTGCATAATTAATTTTATAAATTAAACGGTTTGCTTTTAGAAAACTAAAAGTAGCCGTTGCACCTAAACTTTTCAAGCCGCATTTAATGGTGAAATAATATTTTTCGTATCTCTTCTAGTTTTGGCGCTCTGAGTCTGACAGACGGACAGACAGACAGAAAGCCATTTTTAAAAATGTGCTTGATATCTACATGCCAAGAGCATTTCATATATTAACATTTCCTCCCTTAGATTTACGTAATTGCTTCACAATTGGTGTTTTATTATTAAAAAATCGCTTGCAAAATAATTTTTATAAATTAAACGGTTTGCTTTTAGAAAACTAAAAGTAGCCGTTGCACCTAAACTTTTCAAGCCGCATTTAATGGTGAAAAAATATTTTTCGTATCTCTTCTAGTTTTGGCGCCCTGAGTGTGACAGACGGACAGACGGACATTTTGCACAAACCTAATAGCGGCTTTTTCCCCTTACGGGGGCCGCTAAAAATGAATGTCCTTCTTTCTTTAATTTTCTTGTCCCTCTTTCAGTCCGACTAACTTGACCGAGCCTTTTCAAAACAACACATAGTTCATACCCCAGACAACCAAAAACACTGTTAGCTTACACGGATGTTTACATAAACTCCTGTTTAGGTACACAGGCCTGTGTCACATGTGTCGGTTGATTACCCATAAGGTTACAATGAGCAGCATCACAGTTCAGTTACAATAATAGGCCCTCCCCCGATGATTTGTTATTGAAAACTATTAATTTTGCAACCATTTTTTTCTTCAGCCAGAAAATAGAGTGATAGCTCCTTTAGATGAAAATTCACCTCTGTGGAAAAAAGCTAGTTCATCTATAAAGGATCTTCTTAAGGACCCAGCTCACATACCAGTGACATGCACAGGATCTGTAAGTATTATTGTGTAATTATGTTCAATGTATATGACTTGTGAGTATTAGTGTGTAATTATGTCCTATGTATAAGATTTGTAAGTATTAGTGAGTAATTATGTCTATGTACAGGATCTGCAAGTATTAGTGTGTAATTATGTCCTATGCATAGGATCTGCAAGTATTAGTGTGTAATTATGTCCTATGTATATTTGTAAGTACTAGTATGTAATTATG
>JADKLZ010030119.1:20829-42165 GCA_021533235.1 Biomphalaria straminea | reverse complement strand
CATTTGCCTGAAATATATTGATAGCACGTAAGAATCAATTAGACATGCCAACCATTTGCCTGACCTATCAATAATAACACATAAGCCAACTATTAGCCTAAAACATATTAAAGGCACATTGGAATCAATTAGGTTGAACCAGTTTGGTATCAGTGTTAGCAATATTTAGCAATGGATGTCTATATCAATTAGGTTGAACCAGTTTGGTATCAGTGTTAGCAGTATTTAGCAATGGATGTCTCTCATATTAGAATTATTGAATTTTTTTTATCTTCAGTAAAATGCATGGAAAAAAAATTTGTTTGAGATAACAAACATTATTATTACAGTAAGTACCAACAAAGCAAACCATAACTCTTAAACCAGCATTATTTTTTTTATCCCTGATAAATAATGGTAGTTTTAATTAGACTTACCATTAGGTGATAAGGTGACAGCTGGCATTGAGTGCATGGAAGGATCAGCAATATACTTGAAGTCAACAGGAATATCCCTGAGAAAAACAATTCATAAATTTTTTTTCATTGTAGATTAGAAACAAAATGAGAAGAGAATCACTTTGAAAATGTCTAGAGAAACATGAAGTAGTCAATGGTGTTGACTGGGATGTAAAACTATTTAATCAAACCACTTCCAGAAACCCTATCATCTGAACATACTCATCTCTTCATTAATGACTTTATAATAATGGCTATGTCATCAATTACCAAGATTTAGGATGAGTATGGCTGAAAACCGAGTTGAGACCTGAATATTTTACCACATCTGAAGCAGACAAACCCATTGTCCACAGGAGGGAAATTTAAGTTTTCTTTACGTCTTTGTGTCTGTCTTCTACAAAAGCTTTTCACTGGGTCTCAAATGTGTGTCCCACAATGTTCATGAGAGCTCTCATTCAGAGGCCATCTGCTGTCAGCTACCTACTTCAATGCCAGTGATGCCAAAATGCTGCCTGAGTAGATCTTTATAGTCCTGTCATGGTAAGTAGTGCTTCTATACTGTCCACACTGACATCCATCAGAACATGGATATTTGTAAGGTAGTTTTCCATGTTTACTCCCATTATGGAGTGAAGGCAACTTTGATAGAAGCGTTTGAGGAGCTTAAGTTGCCTTCTATACTAAAGAGCCAAAGAAAAGTGTGGCTTACCATTAAATAAGAATGCAAATACAATGCTTTTGTTAATAGGTGTCTTATTGGAAACAATTTCCAAAGTGAATTACTTATAGGAGTCTTGTATCATCATAAATATAATATTCACTTAATTGTGTAAGATTTAGAAAAACCCTAATCCAATGTACTTTCTAAATCACATAAGCAGAGCTTGCATAGCAACTATGGAAGTAGTCTACAGCTTATTCAGTTGAATGTTAATAAAAAGTAAAATTTCTGACTCCTCTTATGGAAGAGAGTTTTAACTAACAAAAAAATCAAAACTAGTCAAAAAAAAAAGTAATGCCCTTCAATCAATTCTGAGTGGACAAATATTAAACATTCATAGCTCAGCAGTTCAAACCAGTAATGGTATCAAACAGAACCATTATTCAAATTCTTAAAATTAAAAAAAAAAAGCTACACTATATTTCTATAATATTATGCTATTATTATTACGCTAACATATTTTATATTATTTATGAAAAACCTACCCAATAAATAAACTGATTTAACCATTTAATAACAGTCAATGAATCAACCATCACAGTGGAATCACTCTACCAGTACTCAAAATACAGAACAAGAGGAAGATAAAACAACAAAATAAAACTTTAGATACTTACCATTCCCAGACTCTTAAACTCTTATCATCTGATGTGGAAACAAAACGTCGGTTGTGGTCAATGAATGTAATGCTGTTGACTGGACCTAAGTGGCGGTCATATTCCTGGATTATCTCCCCTGAACGAATGTCCCACTAAAAATGAAAAAAAAAAAAAAAGTAAAAATTAACAATAGAGTGTGTTGATATTCATAATGAGTGAAGCTGCATAAAAAAAAATTATTAATTTTAAAAAGGCAATGTCATTTGAATATCTATTAACATGGATTTAGTCAAATAAAAAAAAATAATTTTAAGTGTGAATACAGTTAAAAAAATAATGAGAAAAACTACATATTTACAGCCTGCACAATTTCATTTTGTTCATATTTACTGAAAATCGTGCCAGCAACTGGGAGATATCTCTATCTATGCCTACTAACTGAATCACTAATTCTGGCTCTAATATATAAAGGAAGAAAGTTTTTCTTGACTTAGTCAGAAGTAGTGAGAGACTTCAGAAGACAAGCCTCAAAACTGTTGTGATTAATTGAGCTTCCAGTAAATGGGGGTTGGGGACTTCAATTAATAAGTCATTGAAAAACTGATCTCACATCCTAACAAGTGAGAGAAAGTGTGTTCACTAACACAAGACTTACACAAACAATTTTTTTGTCTGAGGTTCCAGCCACAAACAAATGCTGCTTGTCCTCCTCAGGGTGAAACTTGATGCAGTAGGGAACTTTACGACTAGTGAAACGAGCTTTACATTCCCCTGGAGAAATCAAAGTCAAAACAATCAATTAGAACATGTTTGTCATATTCAAGATTCTAGGGTTAACAGAAAGCTCTAGAAAAACATATTAAATATAACAGAAAGCTCTAGAAAAACATATTAAATATAACTTTTTCATTGTCCATGTACCGGTATACCAATTGAACAGACAATCTATAATGGAGAAATGCAAAACAGTACAAAATACAGACAACCACAAATAAAAAGTATAGACATTGATAAATAAAAATATACAGACATGAATAAATGAACAGTATAGATATCAATAAATAAAAGTTCAGACATATACAAATAAAAAAGTACAGATATCGATAAATAAGAAGTGCAGATATCACTGAATACAAAGTAGACATTTCTTTATGCACATTCCCTAAAACGTACCTGTTTCTGTATCCCATAATTTGCAATATCTGTCATAGCCACAACTCAAAAATTCCTTTCCATCATTGTTGAAACAAATATCTCTGACAGCTTGTTTGTGTCCAGTGTAGGTCCTGATACATCTTCTCTCTTTATACACTTCCCAGATCTGAACAAAACAAGGGAAGAAAGTAGATTAAGGGAAGTAAGTTAAAACCCAAGCTAAAAAAATTCTGACAAGTTCTTACAAACATTTGACCACCCCAAACAGAGCAGAATACTGAGACCACATACACTGTTTTGATCAATGTACTTTCCAACAAAACGGTTTGAAGATGCCATACACTAATGTAGTAGAAAGAAGGGTGAAAGTGCAATGGCGCCTGGTGATTACAGATTCCAACCTGTGACCACAGCTATTTCACAGCTTTAATCACACAAAAAGTTGCAAAGGGAAAAGATCTCTTATGATGTAAAATGCCAAAGGACTTTCAAACAAATATAATTCTAGTATATATATATATTATTACTGAAATGGAGTTTGTGAGTGTTTCTAATGTAGTCATGAGTACAAAAAGATGCATAATTTGTACAGGTTGACTTGATTCTGATGTAACCATGAGGAAGTCTGTCTTAATTGAGGTGATAGAGGAGGGAACATTGAAATGGGGGAAGATGAGAGACAATTGACAGAAAGACATGTATTTCTTAGAGGGAGGTTGTTGTTTTTTTTTGTGTTTAAATTGTTCAAGATCTTTTGTAACTTGTGTTTCTACATAGGTTTATATTGAAACTAAAAGCTGTGTACATACAGTTGATTCAGTCTTGTTCTAATAGAAGTTTGTTCAAATTTAAGCTCAGCATTTAGAGATGAATACACCAACATTGGTTTAGTTGTACTACCTTTTTGAAACCCCAACCCAACAATTACCTTAATTTTACAATCCATGCCTGCAGACAAAATAAGATGTGCATATTTGGGGAACCACCTGATGGCAGCGATTCCTTTGGTATGACCAGTCCATGTGTGAATCAGTTTCTTGGGAAGGAAACATTTCTCTGGGGGCTCTTCTGATTTCAAGTTCACACCAACATCTTGGGGAGGGTGTAAGAATGATCTCCCTTGGTAGTCATAAGCATCTTTCACTGAAAACATTATTAATTTCAAAACTTGACTTAATGTCACACAAAAAAATGGAATTCTTTCCTCAACTAAAAATATATATGCAGGTTGAGTTGTTGGAACAGATATATAAACACCAAACAGTGTTTTCCATCAAAAGAAAACAAATATTCTGAATATTCTTTGGAACACTAAAACGTCCAACTAACCGTGTAAAGTCGATTTCTCTTCAAGTGTTTTCTCTTCTGTTTGTTTACCAGACTTGTTACGTTTGGCCAAAATTTCATCCAATTCTTTTTGTTCTTCCTGTAGGGTTGGAATTCATAATGGGACCATTAACATCTCAGGCAATCATATGTAGAATAAGTAGCAAGTAATGAAAACATATAACTGTAATCCTTACATAGTCTTGGAATGCTAAAAACCATTGGAATTAGGAAATATATAAACTTGTCACTATTAATCACCTTTTTAAAACTCAATTCACCATTGTAATTTCTATCTATCCTTGGATAAACACTATTATTCTGTTGCTATTTAACGTAAAGTTTTAAATGTTTGGAATTCATAACTACATTTTTTTTAAAGAGACTATTGGTTTCAATTAGTTATATCTCACACCATGTCCTTGGGTGACTTATAAACATTGTAATAGTCATGGTGGACCTAGTATTACCTCACTAGGTCTAGAAACTGTTTCTTCATCTTTATATTTCGCCCATGGACCCAAGTAGCCATCAATGTCAGAAGGATCTTTATTTTTCTCTCGCTTCCTTTTTTTCTTATTTTTCTCTATCGCTGCATTGGTTTCAAAAACTGTCTTGCCTGTCAGATTGTAAAGATAAGGCAATTTGAGAATAAAGAAGACATCTGCTGAATGATTTGGGCTAAGAAAAGCTCCTAAAAAATTAAATTTGATTTTAAGCTTACAAACACATTATCTATGTAAAGGAAAATTTAAAAAGGTAAATAACCTGCAATCACTGAATTCTATTAATTTTAATGAATTTTCGACTACTGAACTTCTTAATTGCAAATTTAAAAAACAAAACTAATTCATTACCATGATTTTCAAGGACAGAGGATTCACTTCCAACAAATGTCTCTATAACATTTCCACCGTCTACACTCGGATCCAGAGCAAAGCCTAGTCAGAGGAAGAGTAAAAATATTAAGAATGATATTGGATCATTTTTTAATGTATACATATATATAGATTCAAATCAAAGTCAACATGAAGCAAATTGTTGATGCTGAAGATTAAAACAAATTTTATAAATGCAAAACTTCAATTGTCTGTACAAATAATTTCTAGAACAGTTATTCAAAAAAATATGGCAAAGGGATGTCTAAAACTTTAAAAAAAGAAAACATTATTGTAACAGGATAGATATATTAGATGTAACAGGTTGGTAAAAGCTAGCTAGTATGTTTATAAAACTAGTTTTTTATTCATCTTAAAATTAATTTTTTTTTACAGTGTAATAAATAAATGCATGCCCCTTACCATAACTGGTAAATGTCTTTCTCTGATTGTCAAATTGAAAATCACTGAAATGAGCTGGCTCAGCAAATCCAGCTAGATTATTACGCACAGCTTTGGCCTGTTGTGTACGGAATGGGTTGATGGGGCCTACCTGTAAAACAAAATGAGCAATAGAAATCTGTATTAGTAGTCACATTTTTGTAATAAACATTTGATCAAACTTAAAGTCATATCATCAATATTGTTCCACTTAATGATATATGAAGAGGGATGATAAAAAAAATATAACTACTTCCTAAGATGCCTGCAAAACAAAAAGGATTGAAAGAATATGTTATTTAAGGGGCCAACAGATGGATAATGTGAGACTTTGGAAAGAGGAAAACTAAGAAAGAAAAACAAGTATCAAGACTACAACAGAATCTAATACAAGCTTCAGCAGATTAAGCTAAATCTTCTGCACCAATACACACAAACTATAATTCTTTCTTGGATTAGAGAGATCTAACTGGTTAGACTAAAAAAAGTAAATGAAAAAAGTTTGTGATCAAATAGTCTACTTACCTGAGGTGCAAACAGTTCATCATGTTTTGGGTTGTACTTTAGCTCTTTAGTTTTTGGGTCAATGTGTCGTAGTCCCAAGTTGTCTTCCTAACAGTCGCAAAGAGATTCAAAAATGTTTAACAATATTTGACATTTTTCAGTGACATAACAGATTTTCAAATAATAATAATAATAATAATAATCTTTATTGTCCATAAGGAAGTTTGTCTTACAATTTGTGCATTATACCAAACAAAACATTATAACTAAACAAATAATTCAATATCTAATGAGTGAGTTGACTATAAGTTTTTTAATGCCTCTCATATGCTTCACTACACTTCAGGGCTAGTAAACTTGTTAAGACAGGTCAAGATAGTGGTAGGTGATAGTCAGCAAAAGACATCAAAAAGGCATTGAACAAATACTTATTAGGTAAATGTGCTAGTCAAAAGAAAAAAAAGTTAAAATTCAGGTAAGTTAACAAGTTTGCAAAGTTAAAAATAATGTTCGTTTGTAACACACTGCACAGCTACAGACTCAGTCACTGAGACTTCATATTAACTTACCTGAATTTTAGCTCTCAAACTTAAATTAAGTCATTAAGTTTATGCACAAATGGATTTAAAACCTCAGGAGTACTTTTATTAATGATTTTGAGAGGTATATTCATCTGGTTTGTTGTTGTTCCTTTTTTCAAAATGGCGAACACGCCTATAAAATGATACATTACCAAAAAATGCTAGCAGCTTGTCCAAATAAATTTAATGATTATCATTCATGATGACGATCTATGATTATGAATCATCATGAATCCTCATTGGCTCCTGACTTAAACTTAGTTAATGTGTCTATACTGAGTGAGTATACTGAAAATGATTCACTGAGTCTGAGTTACGCCAGTTACGGTGATACAGTGACTTGAGTTTGAGTGACTGAGTTCTGACAGTAGTGACAGTCAATCCAGTGACTTGGATTTGAAGTTGAATGACTGTCGCTCAGATAATGATAATCTAGAATCTAGATAGTTTAGTACTATTAGTAGTACTAGTAGTAAGTAGTAGTAATCTAGTATACTAGTATAGTACTATAGTAGTACTCATTTAACTCATAAATATTATATTATATATATAATATAAATATAATCATGATCTACTTACGTTTGAAACAACTGCTGGGGCCGCTACTAATGCGATAGAAGATGACAGAGAATTAGCTGGATTTTTAATTGGTTGAAGATGACTTGTTATTTCCGATATTTCGTTCCCACTGTCATCACTTTTGTCATCGGAGTCATATTCCTGTAAATTTAACAGCGCTGCCATTTTTTGTTTACAAATTGTTGATTCCAATACCGCACTAAAAGCAGCAGAGCAGTTTTGAAATACAGCCTAGATCTAAATCTCTACATCGAGAGTAAATATACAAATCTGTACATTCCAGATTAATTTGTTTAAAAAATAATCTAAATATATATAGATCTATAGATCTACATTTAGATGATAATTGTTTTTAAATTTTAAACAAAATTTTGATATTTTATTAAAAAAAAAAACACCCACTGAGCTCGATCATATAGACCTATATATAGGTCCGTGATCTACAAAGTTGGAATAATCACAAACCTATATATATTTCTATGTGCATGTGCATGAACATGAACCATACATGAACCATGGCATGATCCTATGTGAGTAGGGGGAAGGAACTCAACGAAAATATGTTTAGTAACACAGAAGAAACGAATGGTTAAATAAAGGCAAGCGACAGTCATCAATTGAATTTAAAAACATTGGGCAGCTAGCAGTAGCGGTCTTAGGGGGTGGCAATTGGGGCAACCGCCCCAGGCCCCGCGCCTGAGAGGGGCCCCGCGCTGGGAGATTTTATTGTCACCAACTTCGAAAACTAAATGAGTGATTATAAACAAGGACTTGTTACTCTATATTTTCCCTGAATATCTACTTTACCAATTGCCATTTAAGCTCTTAACTTACATTTCTTGTTTCGAAATACCGTTCAGTTTCGGTATAGACAGCCGAGTCTAACAGGCTATCATTGTTTACAGTTCACAATAAAAACACATATGTGGAAGCAACCAATCCTAATCGTTAATTTGGTATATAATAACGACGTCTAATCGTTTACTTGGTAAGGCGGACACATTAGAAACGGATTAGCCCGTTAGCGAAATGTGGTATGATATATATATATATAGTCATTATAGTCAACCTTCACGGCTAAGGGCCCCGCACATGACGCTCGCCCAGGGCCCCGCGCACCGCTAGGGCCGCCCCTGGCAGCTAGCCAGGAAAACCAGTGACATTGGTTAATATGCATGACTGAATCCATGACGCGTAGGACGCATGCTTAATCATCTTTTTTTGAAGTAACGTCTGTATTACATAAGATAAGATCATTCCACCAAATCGCAGTAGTGAATAGTGAACAGTAAGAAATAGCAGTACCCCGAAGAGAGTCACAACACTGCAATCTTTATATAAGGCCTAAGACTGTTCATCCTGATCTTATTACATCACGGACAAAGAGCTATTATGTAGACCACATCGATGATTCTTTAAAAGATGTGATAGTGACATTTCCAGTTGTTTTTTTTTTGTTTTTTGTTTGTTTGTTTGTTGTTGTTTTTTTTAAGCTTCGGAGATCTATGCTTTTATAATATGTCTCCGAGTTGGTCGTGCGGTTTGTGCGCTGAACTGTCGTTCAGACGATCGATGGTCCCGGATTCAAACCCTGTCCGTTTCCATCCCCCGTCGTCCTGTGGGATGTTTGGACTAGGAAGTAAATCATCTTCAACTCTGAATGAACATCCGAAACATGGAAAACAAACAATCATGTTACAATAACCATACCAGGTCGTCCTTACGGAACCCCGATGCATTGGTGGTTGTCAGATGGTTCTGAGATTTCCTATTTCTATGCACCAGATTTTTATTTCAGTGTTTCAGCTTTGTGATATTTCTCCATCGACTATCTTTCATGTCCGTTACAAAGTTTTTTCAGTTGTGGGTCCTCCTTAGATAGGCCTACAGTGTTTGTTGGAACGCCCATCTTCCTTTCTTTGAGTCGAGATTTTCACAGGGAACTTTCTAGCATTGTAGATTACTTCCAAAATTTTTCCCACTTCTAGTCTCTTCTTCTTCTTCTTCTTCTTCGTTCTCATTGTTATGTTGGGGGGTTCAGATGACTAGACCAATATAAGAGATGAACTGCGCAGTGGTTTCCAAATCAGGGAGCTCTCCATATAGTTTTCTTTCTATTGGGGTGTTTTGGGGCCAGTGTCTTATACGGGCCTCTTGGTAAAGAGCGCAGTGTTGGAGGACGTGGTCAGCATTCTCTGGTGACACTCCACATGGGCAGATTTCACTGGTTCCAATTTTGAGCTTCCGGTACATGTGTTGTCGCATTCTGTTGTGTCCGGTCCTAAGTCGAAAGATTAGACGTTGATCTTGTCGGGAAAGCTTATAGTAAAGCATCATCTTTCTTGTGATTCGGATGTGAGCTCGCCCATTTCTCATTTATTTTGTTTACAATTAATTTCTTCATTCCTTCTGGATAGAGTGCAGAGTTTATTTGTGAGTTAGTTCTCCCAGTCTTGGCGAGTGTGTCGGCCTTCTCATTTCCTTCTAGTTGTATATGAGCTGGTACCCATTGAAAAACTTTTTTTTTTCTATTGTTGTTGAACCTTGTAAGTGCTGTTCTGAGGTTTTTAATGTAAGAGAAATCATAGTTTTGCAAGCTTTGGAGGGTTGTTTTCGCATCGGTTAGTAAGAAAATCAGACTGTGTGGGGAACTTGGATGATTTGCTAGCATGATAGCAGCTAGTGTTAGGGCTTCCCTTTCTGCTCTGTGGCTGTTAGAGAGCTCTCCAGTTGCAATAGGTTTTTCTAGTTTTTCTCCATCTGGCCATTCGATGAGAATTCCAGCTCATCCATTTGTGATGGCTTTATGGCATGATCCATCGGTTTAAACTCTAATCTACTGATTTATGGGATGATCCCTCGATGTAAACTCTAATCCACTGATTGCTAGGATAATAGGTTTGAAGAAAACAGTTCACTATTTCCTTGAGCACTGTTGGTCTGTAGTCAGATTTTCTTTTTATGTTTTCAATATGGCCCTTTATAGTAGGAAGAGGGCTTTCGTCCCAGTGTGGAGATTCATAATGGTGTATCGAGGATTCCAGAGTTATTTTTTCGAGTTGGTGTTTCTTTTTTAGGTTTACATATTCCTGTATGAAATTGGTCCTTTTGAGACGGCTTTTAGTGCCAGTTTTTTTTTTCTGAGTGGGTGCCTTTCCAAGGTTTCCAATTAGGTGAATTGGGAAAGGATTTTCATCCAGGGATATCAGGGCAGCGGTTTCCTCCATAGCTCTTATGGGTGTTGTATTTCATTGCTCCTGTCATTATTCTTAATATCCTTAGACCAATATTTTGAACCTTGTCTATTTTTCTTAAGTTGGTTTGGGCTGCTGAGCCCCATGCTGTGGCACCATATTCTAATACAGGTCTTACGTAACTGGTATAGGTCTTTTTCGGGATGTTGTGATTAGCTCCCCAATCTGTGCCAGCTAATTTTTCTCAAGAGAGATAGTTCTGGATGCCTTTACTCTGTTATATCTATTTGGTTTTTCCAGGTTAGTCTTGGGTCATAAGTGACTCTAAAATATGTAGGGCTGTCATTTTTTTCTAAAACTTCCTTATCTAATGTTAATTTTATTGTATGTTTTAGTATATTTTCGTTTTTTCTCGACGTTTTGTGCTTATTGCAAAGCAATTTTCTTTTATCTTTCGTACTTTGATGGTATGGTCATATCTTTGGACAACAAAAAATTCTTCTCGTTTGATCACCGTACATGACATCATCGGTCCTTGGAATCTCCATGTTTCCAAATTGATAAGTCCCACTCCCTGTGTTCAAAGAGAAGCCGAATGTCTGCATAAAGTCCAGACTGAGTATACAATCATTGATCACATTGGCGATTCGAAACCTCTGGCTGAAAGGTTGGGCTCATATTTCAAAAACTTGATCTGTCCCAATACTTGCAACAGTTAACCTTTGGTTGCTTTTAATGTGCAACCGTTCACTTGTATTATTTTATAACTTCCAGCGTGACTTGGTCGA
Source organism: Biomphalaria straminea (assembly GCA_021533235.1). Taxonomy (NCBI): domain Eukaryota; kingdom Metazoa; phylum Mollusca; class Gastropoda; family Planorbidae; genus Biomphalaria; species Biomphalaria straminea. The sequence goes on along the minus strand of JADKLZ010030119.1, from coordinate 30,959 downwards.
ATTATTGACTTCGACGCCCGGGTGTCCAAAAAAAAAACAAACCAAAACAGCCAAGGCAAGTTCTTCCTAGCACATTAGCTTCTGTTTTACCAACACTGTGACGGGAATAATTATTCTTGCGGCTTCCGTAAACTGCGAGTGCGAGATTACACCCCCTGAATCCGACAAACTCATAGTTTCCTCGACTGAGGTGCCAACCTTTTCGTGGTTGGATTTCAACGTCGTAACTTGTGGGCATTTGAGATCTTCTTTTGAAGGAAAGTTTTAAATTTATAAAATAAAAGATAAGCTGTTCAACCAAATATTCTTACTAGCTGTATGCTATTTTAGTGTATTAAACAGACACATAAAAGAAGTTATGATGCTACCAATAGTCAACAGTGAACATATAATATTTATTTAGGTAGTAGGCCTATAGTCATCATACCTTCATTCTGTTACTATTCCACAGCAGACGCATTATCTCACATGTCCTTATTTTACTGATTCGCTTTAAAAGTGTCTCATATGAAACCTTCATTTTATTGTTATATAATTTAGTAACAAAGTCCTAAAGTATAGGGCCTGCTGGTAAAATAAATGTAGGCCTATTGATGTTTAACATTATTTCATTAAATAAATCTTTTTTTTTCTCGCTTCATTTGCGATGAGGATGGTATTGTTATGGTCAGGGGCGGCCCTAGCAGTGCGCGGGGCCCTGGGCGAACGTCAGGTGCGGGGCCCTTAGCCGTGACGGTAGACTATATAGGCCTAATACTGAAGACTTATCACGCTGACAGGCTCAGTCGTCTCTAACGATGTAACAATAACAATACATCATGTCCTCCTCTAAGCTGTGGGCCTTGTTTTTGCTACAAAATATAGAACATTATGCAGATTCATTACTTACACTAATAATATTATGTCTCCTCTGATAGCTACATTGGTCCGTACACTTTCGAAGACCCGACTTTAGCGGAAGGGTTATACCACGGGTTTTCAAATGAACTAATTGAAAAAAAAAAATACTTGTTTACTTTTTATCACGATTACAATGGTTTTCTCACGGCCGCACGATATCTATGCAAAGTAGTCTATTGAAAAAAAAAAACCAACAAATTAATACGTCATCGTCAGACTTTCTGGAAGCAGATTGGTAGCACTAGCCGTATAAGCACATCAACTTGTTCAATACAGGCTATGTCACAGTACCAAATAAGGAATCCTTATCATACACCATCAACCTTTGTTTTTCTATTGCAGACTAAATTAACACTATATTTAATGTATACATACCTATTCTTTTTATACTGTAATGTGACATAACAGTGCTGTATGACACTTTTAAAAATTACTGAATATTTTAAAAGGAAAAGGATTTGAAAGTTATTAATGAAATGAGAAATGGTTATCTAGAGGCTTTAAGTGTTTGGGGATGTTTCGTGATACTGTTTATAATCGAAAATAAGATACTGTTTATATCCGAAAATAGTGTACGCATATGAAATTAAATACCGGTACCGCGAAAATCTGACCTTCGCGAGCAGTCCTAGAACGTATCACCAGCGTAAGTCAACAAAACACTGTCTATTTGTTTATTTTTTTTAAATCAATTTTTCAAAAGTTGCATGTATGCTACCGGTATTACAAATGCTAGAAATGAGTCTTTTTATTTACAATTGTCATAATTCAAAGAGTAGTTTAAATCGTAACCATACGCTTTTTCCTAATAGAATCTGTTTGGACGTCGATGTTTAAATACGAAATATACGATTGGTAGCTTCCATCTACGTGTTTTTATTGTGAACTGTTAAACGATGATATCCTCTTAGACTCGGCAGTTCATTACATGCTGTCTTTACCGAAATCGATTGGTATGATATTTCGAAACCAAAAATGTATGTTGAGATCTTAAATGGCATTTTGGCATCATAACGATACTAGGAAAATATTGAGTAACAAATCCTAGTTTATGAAAACTTGGTTTTTGAAGTTGATGACAATAAAATCTCCGATCGCGGGGCCTCCCTTAGGCGCGGGGCCTGGGGCGGTTGCCCCACTTGCCACCCCCTAAGACCGCTACTGGTTATGGTTACTAAAGAAATCCCTCGACAACAAATGAAAGCTGCACATTTCTATGTGTTATATTTTCACAATACAATAACAAGACTGTTTAAAGATTACACTTCATTTTTATTAACGTGAACTATACTACTCAGTCCCAAAGATCACCGTAATCGGACAGCTCCCTAACGTGGTAGACCACTTAACATATCTGGGTAGTTTAGAATCAAATGACGTCTCACTTTCAAGGGAAGCTGATAACCGCCTGGCCAGGGCTAGTAGCGCTTTAGGACGCCTTCGGTCGAGAGTTTTTACGGAATTAATCGCTCCGCCTGCCTAAAAAAATCAATATCTACAAGGTGGTGGTTCTCTCAACCATTCTAGGCCCTATATGGATCTGAGACATTGATACAATACAGAAAGCAACTATATAATAAGACTACCTGAGCACTTTCACCAAAGATGCTTGCGCTCCATCATGGACACACTGTTGCAAGACCGCACTACAAACAGCGATGTTCTTGCGAACGCAGTTTTGGACAGTATATAGAAGGGTTTCTTATGGTCCGATAGTTACGCTGGGCAGGGCACGTATTCCGTATGGGAGACGAACGTATGCCAAAGGTGAACTAAACGGTGGTCGACGGCCCTACGGAAACGCTTCAGAGACCACCTTAGGCGTCAACTTGCCTTAGCTGACGTAGAAGAGAGCACCTGGTTGCATGCGGCCGCAGAACGAGACAGCTGGAGGTCACTCACAACGCCGCGGGATACACATTTATAATTGAGACCACAAGAAAATCCGCTGCTGAGGACAGACGCAGTCGGCGAAAAGAAAGTCTAAATCGACCACCTGCGGAGACAATGCAATGGTTATGCTTTACTGGGTGTGGGTGGGGCTGCGCAGCCACGGGAAATACTTCATTCCTCACAAATCTTCGGACTCCAAGACAAACATTATTATTATTATATTATGTTATATTGGTCAAACAAAGGGAGGGCATTAAGAACAGTCCTTGGAAATTATTCATTCTTGGATTATAAACCCTTTCTTTTCTCTACATGTAGCTTGGCTTGTAGCCTATGGATGAGAGAGTAGATTATATTATGCATTGATGGCCTACACCTTAATTCGTTTGAACTTTGCATCATTAGTCTGGATGTAATGAACACCAAAAGATTAAAGTATAACATTTTAATTATTTTATTATAATTTATTATTTTGGTTCAACTTCAAATTCACGTGCATGGTCGGTGTTTCGAGGGCTTATTAATTTAATATCATAAAAAAAAATAGATATCTACTAATCTAGATCTTAATCATGAAATAACCAAAAATTATAGAAAGGCAACCTAATCTAAATCTAGTATATTTTTAACTGAAGATGGTGTTTGACTAGATCAGGATCTACTAGAGAGTATGTAGACAAGATAATGTTTGTTGACCGCTCTAAGTGGCCTAAGTTCGATTATAGCTCTAACTTTAGACTAGATACTCTATTTGTAAACAATAGTCCCCAGAACGAGCATAACGGAAGCATGAGGTGGTGAGGTCTCAGTCTCACGCCACCAATGTAATCTGTCGATGTCGACGCTTTTCAGTTTGTATGTTTATATTATAATAATTATTAATATTATTGTATCAATAGATCTCTAGATCTAGAGTCTAATTAATTGTCTGAATCTATATAAAGCATATATAATTAAAATAAAAGTTTTTTTTAGTCTAGGATAGATGTAGTAGATCTAGATCATTTATTTTATATTATTCAATTTCAATTTTAGAAATTTATATTAGAATAGTAAGAATAAGTATAAGATCTAAAATCTAATAACTAATAATAATATAGATCTATTTATAATATTAGTAAAATAGTTCAATACTGACTGTCTGACAATAAATAGTCTCACACATGACATAGTGACAGTCATAGATCTAGTCGTCATAGTAGAGTCTAGAGACGTAGACTAGACTTGACTAGAGACTAGATAGTAAAAGTTGTCTTGAGTCTAATCATCTAGACTAAATCTAATGAAGAATGAAGAAATTAGTAAGTAAGTGAGTTAAGTGACCAAGTATAAGTATTAAGTAAGTCTAGACTCAAACTCAAGTCTACTGTCTAGCTATCGTATTAATTCAGTTAATTATTAATTAAGTACGATAAGGACAGTCACACCACACCACTCACACACGACAGTCACAGTGCCATTGAATCATTGAGCTGCTTTTAAGTTTAGTTAAATAATAGTTATTTATTTAGATCTACATCTAGAGTCTAGAGATATTTTGATATTAGACTTCTATTAGACGTTTAGACTACACTTTAGACTATTTAGAGTGACAGTCTAGACCTAGAAATAAAATATAGATTTAAGATTATTAGCCTAGGCATCAATATTATTATTATATTATAGTTAAATAAATATTTTTTTAATTACAATATTATATAGTAATATAGACCTCTCTATTGCTAAAAAATAATACTAGACTAGATCTAAAAATTCTACACTAATCTAGATAGAGCTATGCAGCTATATCATCTAGCTAGACTAGTAACTAGTCTACATTTAGAATTTAGTTAGTACATTTTAACTTTTATTTTACTGTCTAGTAAGTAAAGTCACTCTACTGCTACTTTAGTCTTTAGTGCATCTATAAATATGACTATAGTCACTATAGATACTATATAGATATATCTAGAATTAGAATAGATCTTTAAGTATAAAATATATGTGCATGATATTACTAATATACTTTTTATATTATTATTAGATTAAAATATCTACTTAGAACTTATCTTAGATTATCTTGGATCTAATTTATTATCAAAATTTCTACTTGGAATAGTAAGGTGGCAATAAAACAGTCATTTTGAACATTTTAAGCCTAGTCAATGCCATATATTTTTTTTTTCTGAATTACGTTTTGAATTTTTTGGCCCATAATGGTAAAACCTAGAAAAAAATTAAATCGTCCATTTGTCAATGAAAAATAGATATATGTAATAATTTATTATAATGTATCCCTAGGTATAGAGTATAGTTTAAATATGTCAAACAATTTGTTTCCCACTGACTACTACATCGAACACCTTGTACAAGATATTGAAAATTATGTATTTTAAAAATGTTACAATCATCTAATTCCTTCATGTAAGTTATTTCTTTTTAAACATGGTGAATTATGATTCAAATAAGGACATAAAGAACTATTTCTCCCACATGTGTTGGTATTTTGGTGTATTTTTTTCAGCATGGTTAATGCTAATTTAATGTTAATGGCACAAAAGAGCAATGAATTATAATTAATGAGGAAGGGAGGTAATAATTTCAAAATTAATTTTTTTAACATTTATAGGAACAAATTTTTGTTGGGAAAATAATGTTTAATAAACATATAACATAAATTATTTGTGTGTTTTGTTGTGTATTTGCTACTAATATATTATATATGTAAGGCAGCACTAGGTGCAAAATGCTTATCTGAGATGAAGTACATAGTAGTTTCCAGATCAGGCAGCCATCCATAGAGTTTTTCTCTTATTAGAGTGTTTTGATGCATGTGTGTTATTCTTGATGGAGAATGCAGTTTTGAAGGACATTTTCAGCATTCTCTGGTGACACAAGGCAAATATTAGCTTTTGGAAATACTCGGATGTGTCCAGTTCTGAGGCTAAAAATTAGACTAAATTCTAAATAACAACTTATTTAATTAAAAATTCTCTTGAACCATAAAAATAAAAATACATTTAGCTATATCTTTCTAGTAAAGTTATAATTTCATTGATATACTAAATGAAAAGGGGGCAAATAAAAAAAAAATTCATTGCAGCTCTAATGAAACATCTTTAAATCTTACTTTGAATGGTAGTCCCAAACTTGAGACCCAAATTTAAATAAAAAATGTCAAAGTACTGGTATTAATAAAGTTATTTGTGATTGTTCACAGAATTTTTTTTTAGTGTAATGAGCTTCCTTTTCCTAATAGAATACTAACAATTTTTTACTACTAAACATTTAATTAGGAACAGGAACTAGGCCTTGATGTTTTTTCTACATTAATCGGAACAGTTATAAATTTAATACTGAAAATAACTGTTAATCTATGCAGCTCTTTTTTTTTTTTTACTTTTTTTTTTTTTTTGAGAAGATAGGCTGTCCAGCTGTTGTTTTTTTCTTGGAATAGAAGAAATGATAGAGTACAGATCACATCATTAACAACAAGTGTCAAAAAGCTAGAGTGTAGAACATAGAACTGTTTTTTAAGTAGATGAAAAGGCTTTTTTTGACAAAAGTTTCACTAGTGTAACATGATTAAGTTTTTTTTTCATTTATTTTTATGCGTGACTTGGCTGCAGTTTCATGTAGTCTAATGCAGCCCCCCTCCCTGACAAAAATATATGTTCCCCTCTCATTGAAAGTGTTGATGTTTTACAGTACCTTACATTACTTAATCAACCTACATTTCTCTAACAGCAATCTAGTCTACACTGTAGAGGTTGGAATAATTATTGACTTGTTAATTGACATTGTGATCTTTATCTCTATTAACTCAACTTACAGACTTACTACAAGTGTCACTCTTGTTTAGAGCACTCGGCTCAAGATCTGGCCTTGGTGTAGACTACCTAATGTGGCTGTTAGTAGAATGCTATAGAAACATTTATTGGTATCGGACATTGTGTATCTACAAAACATATATTATATATCTAAACTTGTTGTTTTATTGTTTTGTCTTCTTGTAAGTTGCAGAGGTCCCTTTAAAAAAAAAAGAAGAATATTAGTGTACTTTTGTGCCCAAGGAGGCGCCATGGCTGAGTGGTCAAGCGCTTTGGTTTCTGAATCGGGAGTCCCAGGTTCAAATCCTGGTGAATATTATGATTTATTAGTTTCAAGATCTTTGGGTGCCTCTGAGTCCACTCAGCACTAATGAGTACCTGACATTATTTGAGGAAAAGTAAAGGCAGTTGGTCGTTTTGCTGGCCACGACCCCCTCATTAACCATGGGCCACAGAAAGAGGACCTTTACATCATCATGCGCTCCATAGATCTCAAATGGAGATTTTACTCATGCTCAAGTTTTTTACCATATAGTTATCTTGTACTATTACCTTTTATTGCATCTTATTTCATATACAGTTTTACAACCTAAAGTTCTTTTTTTTTTTTTGTTTCATTGTTACTCTTGGCTACATTTACATATTCATGTCATTTACTGTAAAACTTGGTTTAGCTTTATTGGAAAAACTAGTCTACACTGGCTGTGATGTATGTGAACAATTTTAGGGGAAGTTAATGCCTGAACCAGCCAGCAAAAGATACTGTACTGCTTGGCAATGTCACCATATTCTCTACCACTGTCTTCAACATCTATATAATGTATCAGTAAGAATAGTAATGTGCTGTTTAGGTAAAATTGAAGACATTGTGATTAAATCAATAGTGACAAAGTAAAATTCAATTTTGTGTCTTCATTAGAGATTTTCAGACATGGCAGAAAAACTATAAATACCAGTAGCTAGCTTTTTTATTAGGTGTGCTACAAAATTGTTTATTAGCTTTGCTTTTTAGAAGGTAATATCATGTTTGTTTACCTTTTGGCACTGCAGAATTAAATTGTCCAAGCTCTTCTGTTTATAGCACTAAATAATTTTAATATGGAGGAAGCATTAGACTTTCACTCTATGACTTAAAAACTTATTTTATTTAAAAAACAAATGGGCAACCAACTAGAAACAATAAAGGCGATTTTGTATGAAGATCAACAGACATTGATTGAGATATTCTTAAAATTATAGTTTAATTATTTTATTTTGTAGTTGGCAGCAGTAAATAGTTCAATTTAGCATCATTGACATTGTTTAGTTTATCATAAAAATCTTCAAAACTTTTTAACAACCTGTGTGTTGACTAAACTAGTGACTAAGAGACTCTTAACACCTGCATGTCAAAACACTACTAAGTGCATTACAATAGGTAGATTAGACTTGTGAGTGATAGTATTTGTTTACTGTCCACAGATCAAGTGACATCATCTGAAACACAAGCTGTGACTTTTTGTTTACATTCGGCCTGAACATTTGGGGATACTTGTGGGGGAAACTTTGGGCAGGTAACATGGAAGGAGATGGAAGCAAAGAGTTGCCACCCAAAGAGTCCAAGAAGAACAAGCGTCACAGAGCAGTCAAGTCAAAGGATTTGAAGACGCAGGAAGCTGCTCCTATCTCTTTACTGCCTGGGAATGCTAAAGTGAAGGTTGAAACGGTGACCGTTCCAAACACAGGAAGTGCTAAAGAAGCTCCCGCTAGAGGGGGAGTCTTTTTTGACTTGATGGAAGAGAGTAGTACTAGCAATGAAGAGAACACAGAAGCAGAAGAAGAGATTGGGCCACTCAGGTCAATAAGAGCCCCGTTGTCAACTCAGTCTTCTTATGAGGTGACTGAGATGTTGCTAGACCCAGCTGCCCATACTCCAAACATGAGGTGAGCATTCAATTTAAAATTCTTTAGAAACTCTCACTGTTATTCAGATTTTTTTTCATATAATATAAAAGTATTAGTCACTTATGTTTTTCTAGCCATTTCTAAATTTTTCATCATCTGTAGATGGGCAGCAGAGTGTGCCATGACTAAAAATAGAAGAAGAATAAAAAGGATATATAGTTTTTATTTTTTTAATAAATCATTTTTTCTATTTATTTTTAAATTTATTATGAATATATTAGTCTATTAATATCCACAAGCTTTTACCAAATATCATGTCAAATATGTGAAGATATGTAAATAATTATTATAAGTAAATTATTATCACTGTCGATTTTAATCCTTTTTTTTTCCACCTGATGGTTGATGATTTACCAAAATTTTAACACTCATCTGTTCCTTAGCATATATGATTGAAAATTCTAAACCTTCATAAAGACTATGAGCTTTAGTTCTCTGGATTTTTATATTGCTGAGAACCAGTTTTGCTATGAGCCCTAGTTTATGTAGATCTCTGATAAATTTATTGTTGTATAAATATATGCACGACTTTTAATTATTGTTTTAAAAATGGCATATGAGTTTAAAGAAACAGTTTGCATAGATTTGATTTTGGCTCTCTTTCTCAATAATGGTTGAATTGGATTTTCAATATTACTTTTTAGTATTTGAGCTCTGAATGTAATAAACAGATGGCAGAACAAAACTAGATACAAATCTAAATTTTGCTAATATTTAGAGAGCAACTTACAAAAGCAGAAAAATTTCTTTAAACACACAGAGAGACAGCTTTATATTGATAAGTTTAATCTAGGTTTCCTTGTAGCAGTCTAATGCATAGTTGAAAAGACTTTTTGAAGAACTATTAATTTTAAAAGAAAAATATAGTTAAACAAGTTAAGTGTTAAGAAATTCATAATTGGTCTAGGGGTGGGGGTGACATTTGCGTTTTTTTCAAAACAAAGGATGGTTATTGTATGCAAGTAGATATATTTATTTGTAATTATTGAGCATTTCTGTGTGTAATGAAATATATGACTTGTAATCTTGTAACAGAACAACTGTGTCATTGAGTGAATTAACTGATAGTGTTAGCCTGATTTTTCTAATAGTCTTTATTATTTATTAAAGACTTTTTGCTTTATTTGGTTATTCTACAATTGGTCTAACACTCTAACTAATAGAAAAAGTGAATATAATTAGAAGTGAATAGAATTAGCAGCTCATAATCTCCATGATTTGAGCTTGGCTTTGTTCAACAAGCTTCATGTCAACAGTGAAAACAAACACGCTCAGGTCTCACATTGTCTGATTGCTTGAGTACACTGGACAGCAGGACACAGAAAAAGACAAATCAATTCCACAAGTTGTAGAAATTGAGTTCCCTGTACAATCAATCACACATATTCTGTGCATTTATTCAATGAAACCTGTGCAGAGAATGTGTTTTTTTTAAATTTGAAAACAGTTTTTGTGTGGGATGGAAACTTTTCAATGTTGCCCAAACCACAGTCCTGTGTTTCCAAGTCTGCTCATGTTGCCCAACTCACAGTCCTGTGTTTCCAAGTCTGCTCATGTTGCCCAACTCACAGTCCTGTGTTTCCA
>JADKLZ010030119.1:0-20729 GCA_021533235.1 Biomphalaria straminea | reverse complement strand
TGAAGCAATTCTTCCACATACTGACAATATTGTCTTAAGCAATACACATTAATTTGATACTAGTCTTAAATCTATTTCAAACCCAGTTCATTCTCTCTAACAGGCGGAAGATTCTGACATGCTCTCGTGTGTTTTTAGTCATGTCTATTCTGCACGCTTCCCCTTGCTAGTGCGCTAGTCTTGACCTTCTCTATGAGTTCTTTATTGGGTGACACTGAGTTGCCTCCTCATTTATTTCTTCTCGTGCTTTCTCCTTTAGCAGCTTGTAGAGCAAAAACATATGTACCACGTCATCACACGAATAAATATGATTTAACAATGTAGACACAATCTCTCTCTTTTTTTTTTTCTTACTACCCCTACCCCAACATATTTTGCTTGCTTCCAGCACTACTTTTTCCTGGTCGTACTTTAGTCGCGTGGATCACACTTCTGTATTCTTCAACCACACAGCAGGTTGTAAGGTCAGAGTTGAGTAGGTCACATCCATTAGTCACGTGACACGCCGAGATTCAGCGTATTGAACTCGATCTTGTCATGTTTGTCCATTTACCCAACTGTGTCACAATCACCGCTCTTCTTTCTGCTACACCTCTTATAATTTCTCTCCCCCCACCCTCACGTCCAGAGTAGTCATCTCACTCCCCTTTTACACACACACACTTGATGTATTTGCATTGTCAATCATCAATCTTGTGGTGGCGTCTGATACAATTCACTGATTTATTTTTTTTTTTTAAAAAAAAAAAAGGGGGGGGGGATGACATAATAATAAGCATTCCTTACCGTACCATAGCCACTGTGTGCAGAGGGGAGAGGGGTTGAAGGATTTAGTTTTTGTTCCTCGGCTATTTGATAAGTAAACTACGCTCCTGATTGAATAGTTTACAAACTGATACTAGTATCCTGTTTTGTCCACTCAGCAATGCTTTATCAATACCACTAGAGGCCTTGTTACTAGTTCATAGCTTAGTTATCATAGACTGCAATTATCTCAAGTTCAACACATTCAGGGTCAAAGCTAGTGTTCGTATTGATAATCATTCTTGACGTACTGCTTGTAATTCATTGTAAAGAAATTAAAATGAATGATTTTTTTTTTGTAAGAGAAATTTTCCGAAGTAATCATTGAAAGAAGCGTGTCTACAACCTGAAGCTAACCATGCGTACTGTGCCTAGACAAGAGCCTACACTTGGATAATGATGGGTCATTAGCTCTGACTGTACACACATCGTTGAAAACCCACTTCTCCCGTTATTGTATCAATCTACCACCATTCGTTTTTTTAAAGGCACTTAGTCTACGAAATAGATCTATATTTTTAGTTGGTTGATGTAAACAATAAGCATATTAAATACAAAATCTGCAATTGGCTTTTTGTACGAGATGACCTAGATTCCGGATCTATGTATCTAGCTCAAATCACTCATTCATCGGGTGAAGATCTAGACCTTATTATAGTAATCGGGAGTGGTCTTATTTTTGTAATTTAAAGATGGTTTTTTGATCTACATGTACACGATCTCAACCTGAGTCTAGATCTAGAATCTAATATTCTAGATCTATACTCTAGATCTATATCTAGGCTAAATCTATGAAATTATGATCTAAATCCGTAGCCGGCGTAGCCTAACTCTTCCTTGACATTTTTTTGGTGGTATGATCGAAGAACTCTTCTGCATTTAGAAAACACAATTGTAGTCAATGGTTTGTTTGTGTATGTTGAGAGGGATAATTATGGCTGCCTGATTACCTGTTGGTGAAGGATTTCTTAGAGTACTTTAAGACTTTGTTTATTTAACTAAAAATGTCGGATAGTAAGCAAAATAATAAAAATGAATCAGCGGATAAGAAAGAACACCAGCCCTTCTTGGGACACAGGTAAAACTAGATCAGTCGTCAAGTCTTTTAAGATTAAAAAGAAGAAGAATAACCTGCTAGTGACTAAAGTGAGCCTAGTGACTAGTCTAGTCACCCTAGTGAGGCTAGTGTCAGTGACTGCTAGTGAAGTGTTACATCGGTAACATCGGATCACGGTCTTTTGATGACTTTCAATTTAACTCTTTGCACTGTTTGAATTTTTTTCCAGCTAAAAGTGACTTCGGCTCTAGATGTATATCGAACTAGAAATAAAATGTATAGATCAATTTCTAACTAGTTAGTAGTTACTAGAAATATTCTGTAGTTACAGTATTGAGTATATCATATGGTCATTATGGTGATATGAACATTTCTAGATATAGGATTCTAGGGAAACCTAATGGTTCCCCAACAAAATAGCCTGAAAAATTTATTTGTCAGTCATTTTGCTAGAAATACTAGTCATACAAATTGACCACAAAATTTGGCCGAGGATCATTTAGTTCTTTGAAGGCAGTATTTACAGATAAGATAAATGTTATTGCCAGCTTAACTAACACTGACATACCTAAGTACAAGAGACGCCCTGGTTTGATCAGAGAGATGTGCAGTTGATCAAGATTTCTATTATACTATAACACACATGATCAACACACACATCATTTTATACCTAAATCATGAATGGGGTCACCACATTTAAGAAAATATTTTTAGCAAGTTGTATGCATTTTAATATTGGTGAAAAGGGAGAAAAAGATACAATTTTAAAGTACTCTCTTTTTCTGCAAATATGAAATACTTATAGATCTATTAATATTAAAGAATAATGCTTCCCAGTACCTTCCCTCACTAAAATCCAGCACTTTTATAACACTGCACTATTTTATCTTGTGCTATTGTTGTCTGGAAATTTTTGAACTTTTTTGTCGGGTCACCTAATACATCTTACATGTATTAATTTAGAATACTTTTTAATAGCATGTTTTTAATGTTGTTGTTGTTGTACAGTATTTACGCTGAGGTTGTCAATTGTAGTCAAAACAAATTTCCATTTGTTTGGATCAATAAAGTTATCTTATCTTAATTTATATTCATAATAAATGCAGTTGTCATTGGTTCTATTTTTATTTTTTTAAAATCCTTTTCACTGCTACAAACGTAGATAGAAGTAAAAAAGTGAAAGTTCTGCAGTCAATATTTCATATGAAGTTAGGCCTAGCTTTCTTCTTCTATCTCACAATTTAGGAGGAGGGGGTAGCACCCACTAAATCTATGATTTTTTCATTCCATGTAGTCATTCATCCAACTTCTCTGTCTTCCACACAGATTGCTTTACCCTTAGAGTTGTTTTAGAAAGGCTGTAAGATCTTGTAGCATATTCATACAACATATTTGTATTTTTTATTTGTATAATGTTGAGTGTGACAGATCTCTTAATTTTAATTGGTATGAATGTTTTTTGTATGAATGAATGTAATTTTAAGGGAATGGATAGATTCTACATTTATATATATATTGAATATTTATCTTTCCATTGGAAAGGTAATGGTATCAGAGGTCATCTGAAGTCTGTAGTCCAGGAGTTATTGAGACATTACTTGAGAGTAGAACTACAGTTTCAACAAGGCATGGATCCTTGTTTCTTAAATTTTGTTTTGTTTTTTTGTATATATTAGAGAATGTCTTAGGATCCAATGAGAAGACAGACAAGACTGCAATTATCACCATGTCCACTACACTGTCAACTTGACACTAACCTTATAACCTTTGTCCTGATTAGTGCATTGTAAACACACTCAGATTTTCAAGTTTCAACATTCAAAAGTATACAGAACAATAACAAAATTACATAGATATAAACCCTCTCACTTTTCTATTTAGTCTTTTCTACATTATACTTATTTTTTTCTTCTTATGTTTGTTTATTGCTTATGTAGCAATAATTATCTAGACAGAAGGTTTCCTCAATAGTTTGATCTATGACTTCACTTAAGTTATTTGTGCTTATTATCTTCTTATCTTATAAAATACAGTTGTTATTTCACAAAAGAAGATGATTACGTCCTACACCTGTCCTTAGGTCAATCTAGTCATACATTTTAATCAATGACTTAAATTCAGCCAATTCATTGTTTTTTCTGGCTGACTCAGGCTAACCATTCAATACTCTAATAGCACTAGGGAAGAAGGAGCATGTGAACAAATTTGTCCTAGCATATTTAACAAGTAATGTGTCTTTCTGAGTATTTTATTATATTTTTTTTTGTATTTGAAGATTATGGTTCAGTGTTTTATGTATAATTGCTACCTTACTTTTAAATCTTCTATCCTGAAGGGTTTCTAAATTTAATGATTTTACTAAAGTTGTTACTCTAGTCAAATGTGAATATTCGTTTGTTATGAATCTCACTGCTCTATTTTGTGTCTGTTCCAGTTTCTTAATGTTTTATAAGTTGAGGGTCCCAAACAGAGGATGCGTAATATATTACTTTTTATTATATCAGTAGGCCAAAATAATTTTAAGTGGATTATTGTGTCATTGAAATAATGTGTTAAGATTTAAATTTTTATAATGTTTTTAAAAAGTTTTGACATTAGGATAATTTTACAAAATTGAATAATTATAGCAATAATTTAATCAGTAATTTGACTTTTTTTTTTTAAATCATGAAGGAAAGTGTTTAAGTCAAAATTAACCAAAGGAAACAAGTGCAACATTATCTTCCAATAATTTATTTATTTATATGAATGAAAACTAATAAAGTTTCTAAAGATTGGATACAATTCATTTACTTACACACAAACTCAATTTTGGCAAGATCTATCGGGTCTTGTTATGTTTCCCCACTGTAGTGATGTTGCACAATTGAATAGTTTCTCTTTTGTTGTATTTCTAAGCCTATGGAGAAAATGGGACCAAATTTTAGGAAAATTTCACAGTAGTGATACATAGTTACAAAAACATGCATTATATTGGGATGAAGGAGAAAGTGTATACTGTTAATGAAAAAAAAAAATTCCAATCTTCCAATCAGATATAAGTTATTCAATTTGTCACACATGTTAATAATCCAAACAGTAATAGACATGTCTATTGTTTTTCTCCTTATAAGACACACTGCAAAACTTTCAAAGTGACCCTGCTACTTGATACAAGGGAGAAAGAGCATTGCAATAATGATAACCTCTTATAGTAATCCATCCCTTATAGTAGTGTGTCTTATGGAGTAAAAATGTGGGTTACTTGTCTTGAAAATGATCAAATCAGCCTTTTCTTTAGAATATGTCTACTTGTATTTCCCTAGGCACACCATGTCTGGCATCTCCTTGGATTCAGCTGCTAAAAGGAGGTCATATGTGAAAGATTTCTGTGTAGCCACACCTGAGGAGTTTGTCAAGAGTTTTGGTGGGAATGTGGTCATTAATAAGGTGATATATACGTGCATCTATTACTTTTATGTTTTCTTCTTGCTGGCTACAATAGTGCTCATACATTGCTATGTTGTCCTTAGCACAGACTGGTCCAGTCCATTATTGCTTTTAGTCAGAAACTTATATACTTGTTTTTTTTTTTTACATTAGAAACTAGAAACACAAATATCTGTTTATTTTAACCTCCTTGCTCATCTGCAGGTTTTAATAGCTAACAATGGCATAGCTGCTGTGAAATGCATGAGATCAGTCAGAAGATGGGCTTATGAGATGTTTAGAAATGAAAGAGCTATAAAGTTTGTTGTCATGGTTACACCTGAGGACCTGAAGGCTAATGCAGGTTTCAACACTTTAACAATTATGTATCTAATTTAATGAATTAAAAATAGTATTATCAACAATAGAAGCAGCTCTTTGCTATAAACAGAATACTAGTAAAAAAAATCATTTGGCTACTGTTTATAAAACTGCATTTGAAGCAGTGAAAAAGTGAAGTCTAATTGAGGTTTTCAGTTTTTTAGTTTTCATCAAAACTGTTATGATATAGTTGCAAGATGAATTGTAAGCTTAAAAAAATAATTTTAAAAATGTAATTTAGTTTCTTTTTTGGTATTTGTATTGGTTATCTTTAAACATAAGTTTTTTTTTAAAACATAAGTTTTTTTTTAAAACATAAGTTTTTTTTTAAAACATAACCAGTTATTTTCTTTTTTTGTCAGAATACATTCGTATGGCAGACCAGTATGTCCCAGTTCCTGGAGGCACCAATAACAACAACTATGCCAATGTAGAGCTAATATTAGACATTGCTAAAAGAATTCCTGTTCAAGCCGTATGGGCAGGCTGGGGACATGCTTCAGAGAATCCAAAACTACCAGAACTCCTGCACAAAAATGGAATTGAATTCATTGGTAATATTGATATATGGTCTAGAAGATTTAGCCCTAAGTCTTGCTTATTATAGTCATAAATTATATCAAATACATTTTCTTTTGTTAGCGTTTCTAACTTTTTCAGACCTTTAACTATTTAAAAAAAATTGTTCTACAGGTCCTCCAGAAAATGCTATGTGGTCATTAGGTGATAAAATTGCATCATCCATAGTTGCCCAGACTGCTGGGGTTCCAACCCTACCCTGGAGTGGCTCAGGTGTTGTTATTTTTGTTTTTGCTTTTAAGCATGTTTCTATTATTCAGTTGATTGGGGTTTCAAATACCATTACGTTATATTATTATTATTTTTTTTTTAAATTACAGGCTTAAAACTTTCATCCAATGATTTCAAAGGCAAGTCACTATTGGTACCGTCAGAACTTTACAGGAAGGGTTGTACCGCTAATGTGGAGGATGGTTTAGAAGCTGCTAAGAAAATTGGCTACCCAGTCATGATCAAGGCCTCAGAAGGCGGGGGTGGGAAAGGTATTCGCAAGGCAGAGAATGCAGAGGAATTTCCAAACCTATTCAGACAGGTAGTGCAATACAGATGTTACTTGAAAGGATACGAAAGCAATAATAATAATATTATTGCTAAATTTTATTTTAATTATTTGCTTTTGTTTCTTGATTGTCCTTTTTGGAATAGATTAGCATTTTTAACACCATTTCTTTATTCTCTTTTATTTACATTTTCTTTTATTTCTCTTAAGAACTTCTGATAACCCATTTCTCTTATCATAAATGTTATAGGCCTAAATTCTTAAAAGCATTCCATTGTCTATGGGTTTGGCTTGGATTTTGAACATTTAAGATTTTTTTAGAATGCCTCTTTATTCCACTCAACCCTAATACATACATATGGCTCCTTTTGTCTTGAAAAGCAATGGGTGTGCCCATATGAGTCACTGATTTTGGTTTAGTCCTGAGGTGGGGTGTGGCTAATCAATCCAATTCTAGAGCGGCAGACTTTGCCACAATTCATGCAGGTGTATGCATTTAATTCGGGGCTAGCGGACAGTGTAGCTTTCTTTTTTTCCTATTGATTAAGGCCACTTCGTTTCTTTTACACTCAGCGAGGATCGTCCCAGCTGCACAGTCTGTATCCATGCACTCTGGTCTTTAGCAATTTCTTCCCACATACTTTCGTTGATGTCTGTGGCTCTCATGTCTCGCTTGCAGACATCTCTATATGTTACGTTTTGGGCGGCCCTTTGGTCTGACTCCCTCCACAAGCTCAGCATATAAGATATGCCCCATCTGGCATGCGGGTGGCATGTCCAAGCCAGCAAAGTCTTCTTTGTATCAGGAGTGCAACCCTAATAGGTCCATACATTTTGTAGAAGTAAAGGTGGTTGGTTGTTAACTGCTGGCCATAGAAAAAGATGAGTTTTACATCATCTTCATCCATAGCTGAAAGGGGTGCTTCACTTTTTTACTCACTCTTCCATTCTCCATATTACTATAAATAGGAAGCATGGTCTAGAGGCTGAGTACGCTTGAACTTTGCTTTGTCTTGGCTCAAGGTTCAACACTCGACTATTGCAGAGTTTTGTTTACTGAGTGCCTAAAGGCTGCACAGAAAACCTCCCAGATACACCCTCCCTCCCCCAACTGGTCCACAAATGAGATTGGACCATAGCGATCTGAGCATGCTATAAGCATGAAAGTAGCGCTATATAAAAGCTATAATTATTTATTATTTATTATTATTGTTTCAAATTATAAAATTCAAATAGTTCATTGCCTTAAAATATCTCACTTCTGGTGGCAATGAAACAAGTTTTTTTTTTTACTAGCTCTGAGCTGTAGTTCTACTTTTTATAGAGTTAGTAATATAATGTGGAAGAGATTGTAGTTTAACCTCTTTTGGAACTGATCCTGAATGTTTAGGTCCAGCAAGAAGTACCAGGCTCTCCTATTTTCATCATGAAGTTAGCATCTGCAGCTCGCCATCTGGAGGTGCAACTCTTGGCAGACAAATATGGCAATGCTATTTCACTGTTTGGACGTGACTGCTCTATACAGAGAAGACATCAAAAGATTATAGAGGAAGCACCTGTTGTCATTGCCAGCCCAGATGTGTTTGAAAAAATGGAAAAGGTAATAACAAGATCTCATAAAATTAGATTCTAGCTTTTGCTTATTAGTTTTTTAAAATAGTTTTTTACATTCCGAATCATTCTATGAACCTTGAGATTCTCACTTCCATCTCCATATATATTTGTTTTATTATTGAAATCTTAATGTCTATAGTATCTTCCAAACATGGCCTTTGAGTTTGTCTTAACTGGAACACTTGCCAACTATGAATTCATTCTGCTCACTGAATCTACTAAAAAGAATAGTGATGACTATCATAACCATTTCATTGATTTGTCTAGTAATAGTCAATACCTAAGGAGATGTTCTCATAATGTATATAGCACAGTAGGATGTTTGTCTTGTGTGTTGCAGGCAGCTGTAACTTTGGCAAAGATGGTAGGCTATGTGAGTGCTGGAACTGTGGAATATTTGTACAATGCTGATGAAGATAGCTTCCACTTCCTGGAGTTGAATCCTAGGCTGCAAGTGGAGCATCCTTGTACTGAGATGGTAGCAGACATTAACTTACCTGCTGCCCAACTTCAGGTAAACTTTAGTTGTTTAACAGATGATATCAAGTTCTTGTTAAGAGTCTGCTGCGTTTGTTTTAGATTTATAACTAATACAGAAGTCACACACATTTTCTAGCACTGCTTTAATAATACAGGTTTCCCAATATTTGACTAATTATATTGATTTTAAAAGATTTCTAAATGGTCCATCCAATCCAGATGTCATTGATATATACTCTCTTCTTGATGCCCTGATATAACAAAAGTAACTAGTCACTGTCAGTAATTAAATATAGATAGCTCTAGTTAGATCAAGATTTAAGTTAAGGAAATGTAATCAAGCCCATTCCCCTCTTCCATTGACATGTTGTTAAAAATGACATTTAAATAGAACCACCAGATCTAGTGACTATTAGTATTACTATGATAATTAAAATTCATAATTATGACTTGCTAAGAATAAATAGCAACTAATTAATGTAAAATATTCAGTTAATATAAATGAAATATTATTAACTACAAATATAGTTCAAATTTGTATTCAGTTAACATAAGAAACTAGTCTGATTTAAAGTAATATTAGCCACAAATGTATTTTAAACTAATTAGGTGGCCATGGGTGTGCCTTTGTACAGAATCAAGAACATCCGTTTGTTATATGGTCTTGATCCATGGGGGGACTCAGAGATTGATTTTGACAAGCCTCATATTAAACCAAGTCCAAGAGGTCATGTCATAGCGGCTAGGATCACAAGTGAAAATCCTGATGAGGTAAAGTTAAAAAATATTTACTGTATGGACCAAATTAAACATCATTATGCAAAATTGGTTAATAGAATGATAGGGTCTATATCACAGGTATTGAAATTATGATATATAGAATATTTTATAATTGTTTTCCTATAGGGGTTTAAACCTAGCTCAGGCACTGTGCAAGAGTTGAACTTTCGCAGCAGCAAGAATGTTTGGGGTTACTTCAGTGTTAGTGCTTCAGGTGGTCTTCATGAATTTGCTGATTCCCAGTTTGGACATTGTTTTTCTTGGGGAGAGGACAGAGAAGACGCTAGAGAGTAAGCCTAGAGACCATTTCATAAAGCTAATTAGTTATAGACTTAATGGAGTGTGTTCTTATTCCATACACTAGAACAAATCCTTTTTAGTTCTTTCTCCATAATTTGTGCCCAAACTAATTTAATTAAAATAAAAATCCAAGTTAAAATTCTGTTTGAAAATCAACAAAATAAAGATATTTAGATTTATAAATTAAACAAAAAACAATTTACAAATAAATAAGTAACATTTCTCTTTTCATCAAAAATCAAAATAAAAAAAAAAGTTTTAAATACTAAGAAATTTCTTGTACCAATGGAGATTTCATATTTTAAAATAATTCTTAAATCCAGTGTAATTATAGTCTAGATTAAACAAATTGCACAATAAGAGATTCTAACATGGAGGTCAGTGGAATAATATAGAATAGTAAAGATACAGTTCATGTAGCTTTGTTCTTGAATTTCTTGGTATAATGATGACTTGAACACTTTGTCCAGAAACCTTGTGGTTGCTCTGAAAGAACTTTCTATTCGTGGAGATTTCCGAACCACAGTGGAATATCTGATCAAATTGTTGGAGACTGAGACTTATCAAAACAATACCATCACTACAGCTTGGCTGGACAAGTTGATAGCTGAGAAAGTCCAGGCAGAGAAACCTGACCTTATGCTGGGAGTTGTATGCGGTGCATTGCATATTGCTGACCAAGCCATTTTGACTGGATTCCAGGATTTCCAAACTTCATTAGAGAAGTAAGTTGCAAATTCGTTTTAAGTTAAACACTTGAACACTTAGACTTAATGATCAACAGTTGAACAAGAGATTTATAATAAAGAAAAACAAATTTTATTTTAAAAAGTAATTATTACAGAACATATTTGTTTTTTAAAAGTACTTATTGTAGCCCCATTGTAATCCATCCTAGGAACAAATGCATTGATTAGAATTATTTTTTTTACAGAGGCCAGATACAACCATCATACTCATTAAAAAACTCCTCTGATGTTGAATTTATACTGGATGGTGTTAAGTTTAAACTAAAGGTAACAGCAAAATTGAAATCTTATTTTAGTTGATTTCAGTACTGAATACTTCCATTGTTCACTAAAGTTACTCTTGATCCAGAATTATTTCTATAGTTTATATTTTCATCTCATCTCTGCCTGTGGTCCCTACTGGGGCATAGGCCACTAACCAGCTTTCTCCAGGCATCTCATATCGTGGTGCCATGTGTTATTGGGCCGTCCTCTCTAAAACCTTCCAGCTGGAGCTCCATCCTCTCCCAGGTCCGTGACTTCTGTTGATTTGCTGTTTGGTGTTTCTGTAGATAGTGGTTTTCTACAGGGTAGGGTAGATAGCCCTACGACCAACCCTCCTCCTTTCTCAGACATTCTTGGTACCGTCACATGGCGTAGTTAGTTTTTATATTCAGAAAACTATAAAATCCTTGAAATTTTGAACAGTAGACTACATTCTATTATTGTTTAATCTATCATTACACATTTTAATCAATCATTACACATTTCAGGTTGTGAAAACTGGTCCAAACGGCTATTTCCTTCTGATGAACAACTCCACCCTTGACCTCGAAGCACATCGTTTAACTGATGGCGGTCTCCTGCTATCTATAGGAGGTTCTAGTTACACCACGTACATGAAAGAACAAGTCAACAGTTACAGAATCACTATTGGCAACCAGACTTGTGTTCTACAGAAGGACAATGATCCAACCATCATGAGGTATCTACTATCTAATAATGGAAAATATAAGTCATTTTGTTAAGTTGCTAGGGATATTTTAAGAATTTTTTAATAATTGTCAGCTGTGCTTGAAACAGTTTTTTTTTTTTTTTTTTTTGGATCGTGCGACTAAAGCCATCAAGTAATATAGAAAAAAAGTAAAGTTAACAAGGGTATCATGTGGCCAGCACAATGACCAACCACCTTTATTTTCCCCCAACTAATGTCAGGACCCATTAAAGCTGGGTGGACTCAGAGGCGCATAAAGACCCGAAATTGAAAATCCCAGTCATCACTAGGATTTGAACCTGAGAACTTCAGTTCAGAAGCCCAGTGCTTTACCAATTAGCCACCGCGCCTCCATCTAGCAATATGCTCGTTATTTTAATGACTTTATCATTGGTTTAATATTTTTTTTTATTCAGGTCTCCTTCTGCTGGCAAGCTTATTAACTACTTGGTTGAAGATGGTGGCCATGTGTTTGCAGGAGATGTCTTTGCTGAGATTGAAGTCATGAAAATGGTGATGGAGCTTAGAGCCTCAGAAAATGGATGGTAGAGAAGTTTCTTTACTCTATAGAAACAACACTGTCTCTCTTTATCACTATATTTAGTCTTCAAAGTTTTTCTGACCAAAGTTTCACAATTTTTTAAGTGCTTGTTATTTAAGTTCATTTATTTTTCTATTTAAAAAGTGTGTCTTTTGACCAGGGATTAGTCATGGATCATTAAGGGAATAATTTGTTTTCTTTTTAGCACTAAAGTATACAAGACAAATGTGATAATCACAACATTGTTAAGTTAGTCTTAAAAAAGATTCTTAACCAAACAGTGAATCCATTTTGTTTTTATCAAATTTTATCTGCCCTTCATCTATTTCAGCATCCATTACTCCAAGAGACCAGGCTCTGTGTTAGATGCTGGCTGTGTTGTGGCATATCTCACACTAGATGACCCAAGTAGAGTTCAGATGGTAAATGGTTTAATCTCATTAGAATTGTTTTATAAGCAACTGTTGACAACCATTTTATTAGTTTGACTGATACAGTTTAAAGTTTCCATAAAAAATCTTTATAATGTTAAACTTTTCATTTAGCTTTCATTTATACTGACTGGATCTTCAATAATGAAAGCATAGAGATTTCAAGTTATTTTTTTTTTATGATCCAAGTCTTGTGATTGGTTTCAATGCTGCTGTAGTAATGTACAACTGGTTATTTGCTCTATATGCTCTAGTAGAAGGTTGTAGACTGTGAATGTTTATCTCTAGGCTAAACTGTATGATGGTTGCTTGCCAAGTCAAGAGAACACAGCTACTCATGGAGATAAGAGACACCAAGTGTTCCAGAAAGCCAAGTGTGATTTAGACAACATCCTGTCTGGCTATATTCTCCCTGAACCTTACTTTAGGGAGAGACTTGCAGCCACTGTGGACAGAATGATGAAATGTTTAAAAGATCCAGCTCTGCCTTTGCTAGAACTCCAGGTATGAAAACCTCAGTCAGTCACAACAGTTGTAGTGTTTAGTGTAATGCTTCTCTTAAAGTAACTAAAAAAATATTTTTGTACTAAAATATTGGCCAATTTCATTTATTTATTATTAAGCACTATGCTTTATGTCCCATTATTTCACTTTTACTATGTTTTACTACAATGAACATACAAAGTTTAAGTTGTAATCTAAGAGATAATTTATGTTCAAATCTTTTTTCTTTAGTGTTCAAAGTTGAATATATTATTAAAATATATAATAAACTATAGAATAATTTGTCAAAGGCCTAATTTCCATTAAAAAGATTTGACCTGCATTCATTTTCAGACAGTTTTGATGTCTTCTGCCACTTTATTAACCTTTATTAATCTTGCAGGATTTAATCTCTATGATACAAGGCAGAGTGCCCCAACATGTGGAGCGATCCATTCGTAAACTCATGTCATCCTATGCCAGTAACATTACATCTGTACTCTCACAATTCCCTAGTCAACAGGTTGGTTACTAGTCTCTTACACATGAATTCAATTCAGTCTCACCTCTCTTACACATGGCTTTATTTTATCTCATTGTCTTACACATGGCTTTATTTAATCTCATTGTCTTACACATGGCTTTATTTAATCTCACTTTTACACATGGCTTTATTTAATCTCTTATTCATTGCTACTTTTAGTCTCTTACTCATTTCATTCAATCTCTTACACATGTTTTTTTTTTAAATATTGAATACTTAAACATTTTTGTTTCCTATAGATTGCAAGTGTTATAGACACATATGCTGCAACTCTCTCAAAGAGATCCGATAGAGATGTCTTTTTCATGACCTGCCAGGGCATTGTCCAACTGGTTCAGCGTTACCGTAATGGTATCAGAGGTCATCTGAAGTCTGTAGTCCAGGAGTTATTGAGACATTACTTGAGAGTAGAACTACAGTTTCAACAAGGCATGGATCCTTGTTTCTTAAATTTTGTTTTGTTTTTTTGTATATATTAGAGAATGTCTTAGGATCCAATGAGAAGAAAAAAATTTTTTTTTTCTGGATAATTTTTTTTTAAAGCTTTTTTTATTTTTTTTAGACTATCCTTATAATTTTAAAAACATTGTGAATGTCTTGCAGGTTCCTATGACAAGTGTGTACGATCCATCCGAGAGAAAAACAAGGAAGACATGTTAGCTGTAGTCCAAACAATCTTTTCTCATGTGGCAGTACAGCATAAAAATACTTTAGTCATCATGCTTATTGTAAGTGTTACAATACCTCTGTTTGTCTAATGTCATTTAGTCTTTAAAACTCCATAAAGTCAGTTTAAACCAGATTGTCTTTAGGATTATCTAAATCTAGTTTGTACTTATTGATGTCTTAGGATCACCTATGTGGCAAAGAACCTGGTCTAACAGATGAACTAGCTTCTATTCTGAGTGAACTGACTCAATTGAACAAAACAGAAAACTCCAAAGTATCTCTCCGAGCTAGACAAGTATTGATAGCAGCCCACCAGCCTCCCTACGAACACAGGCACAATCAGATTGAGTCAATCTTCCTCTCAGCTATTGACATGTCTGGGCATGATTTCTGTCCAGAAAATCTCCAGGTTTGTTTCTCTTGCAGTGAGTCAACTATTACTTTGCAAATAAATTCTACAGTAATTTGATGTTTTTTTTAAACTGATACATTGGATTAAGTAAAGAAGAAAATGAATGATTCATGTCATCTGTTGTGAGGCTTTGTAAAGTTACTCTTAAATTAATGACATCATGTTTAACATAGGAAAAGAAATTAAAACTTAACAAATAATTGTATTAATAATAAATAATTTGTATTTGCAGAAATTAATCAATTCAGAGACAGCCATTTATGACGTGCTACCAGAGTTTTTTTACCACACCAACGAGGCTGTCAGGAGAGCAGCATTAGAGGTTTGTTGATTGCTTCACTCCTGTCTAGCCAAGCAATGTGTATTATTTTATGTTGATTGATCATCAATTATTATTGTCTAAGTTAAGATAATTTATTGTCTAATAGTCTTTTTTTTTTATATACAAAGACTAAGTTTTGATTTCTTTTTTAACACTTGTTTATATTTATTTATTTTGTGTGTGCATTCCTTGTGTGAGTTTATCTTTAAACTCTATATTTATTTTGTGTGTACTTTCCATGTCTGGGTTTATTTTTAAACCTCAAGCTTGTTTGTTTCAGGTGTACATACGTCGAGCCTACATAGCCTATGAAATGAACTGCATGCAGCATTGTCAACTGGGAGATGGGAAATGTGTGGTAGAGTTTAAGTTTCTTCTCCCACGTTCACACCCTAATAGGTAAGTTTTCTTTTATCACAAATTAGAGAACATCAAACTGTGTGAGAAGGGTGGCAGAGAAATATAGAGGTGCATATCTAAAAAAAAGTGGAGATGGATTGGTCACATTCTTAGAAAAGATAACCAACAACAGAGCTAGACAGGCCTTAGTGTGAAACATCCAGGGCACATATTGCAGAAAAAGAATGTGGCAATGCAGTATACTAGATGAACAGAGAGGACAGGAAAGAGTTGAGAAGCCATTAAAAAACTAGTAAGAGACCATGGAGAGCGGCATGTTTTTACTGAGGTCCTATGTTCCATGAGTCTGTAAAGGATGATGATGATGACTAGCACATTCAGAAATTGTGCATGTTATTTTTTTTATGTATTAATACATAATGAAATGATCTACTTTTGTAGTCACATAAACTTGCTTGAACAAATTAATACAAGTCAACTGAACTTTTGGATCTTTAGTTAACTCATAGAAAAGTAATACAACTCTAAATTTGAAACCAAGCTTAGTAGGCTTATATAACAAATTCCAAAAGAAATTGTGGTACTAAAGAACAAAATTTTAAAAGGCTTTCATGTTAGTAGTTTGAATAATAAAATCATCTCTACATAAATACAAGTTTATTTTTGCACAATTTACTTAAAAATTGTACATCCTTCAATAAATAGATTACTCACACAAGGAAGGGATCAAATCACCTGCACCACAGTTCTATACTATAAATTGTACCATGTAGAAAAACAAAAATCTAACCCTAACCTTTCAGACTTTGCTATTTTATATGCTAGATAATGTAAATCTCTTTTTTTCTAAGGTTTTAATAACCAACCTCCTTTACTTCCACCAACTAATGGCAGATTTGAACTGCAGACTCCTCATTTCAAAAGCCAGGCACTTAATACTCACCCAGCATGGCCTCCTCATTGTTATTTGATTAATATTACAAACTGTATTATGTGTGCGGATTAGTCTGAACTCAAACACCTATTTAAGTGTAGTCTTATCTTCTTTGACCATAAACTTGGCAGATTGAGAATCATCTCATTATTTTTTTTTTACTAGGATGATGGTCACTAGGTTTGATTCTGGGATGATCAGGCTGAGCAGTATGGACAAAGATTCTGGTTCCGACTCTGACCATTGGGATGAACCTCCAATCTGTCAACGCATGGGAGTCATGGTGGCCTACCAGAGCATGAGTGAATTAGAACAGTGAGTTCTGATAAAATTTGTCTGAAAGGATTGTTAATCACTGAGTTGGAATGACTGGTCTTAGCACTATTTGCTATTGTAATTGTTATGTCATCCCAAATAATTTGATGTCTCTGTGTTCAGGTATTTTGATGGTATACTGGATCTGTTCCAATCCCTCACACCACCCAGCAGTCCTTTGATTTCAGAGTTTGATGATGATAACATTTCTACACAGTCTAGCTCTGTAAGTTGATACAAATCTTTTTTCTTTTGCTTGAAGTGGTCTTAAGTGTGGGCAAGTCATCACAAACAGCCATTAACTCATCTTTAGTTTTAGTGATAGGTATCTCTGTAGCAGACCATTAATTTTGTTGTTTTTTTTGTCTACTTAGAATGTCTCAGATTCAGGCACTGATGACCCAACACACATTATCAACATTGCAATGAAACGTTTAGATACAGATGATGATGATTCTCTTGCTAAACTGTTTCAAGACTTCTGTACTCAACGGGTGAGTAGACCAATAAGATGTCTTTCATTTCCATCCCTAATGTTACTGCTGGCTAGAAATTAAAGATCAAATTTCAAGTGTCTCATAATTTGTAAATAGTCTGGATCAATGCATTCAATTAAAAAAAAAATAATTTGATTAATGAATAAAGCTGAGTATGTATTATAATTCCTTAGCATTATCTCTCTTTATAGGCCAAGGCTTTGAACGCAAGAGGCATCCGCAGAGTTACATTTGTTGTGGCCAATAGTGTAAGTTATTGCCCTTTGCCAGAAGTAAGTTACATCTTTGTATTCATTACAACACAGCCAGCCCATAATTTCTGCTTTTACCAACCTTTGGGCACAGCCGGATTCCAATTTCTGCTTTAATCAACCACATATATTTTCTGATTAACAAGAAATACATTTTTTTTCCATTTATATAAAGTTACTTCAATAGTTTAACAAATAACTGCCATGTCTCCTCCACAAAAAGAAATGGACATAGCTGTTAGATAAATCAATACATCCTAATGGATTTATTTTTTTAAATTAAGACCGTAGCTGTAAACCTTGCTTTATATTAAAGTGATGAAAACTTAACATTTTGAATGTTTGCTAAAATGCATATAGTATGAAGAGTTCTTTTAAATGTATAAATTATGTATTTATAAATAAACTGTTCCAATGCAGCACCAGTTTATTGTACTGCATTCAAGTTAAATTTTGTGCACAATGTAAACATGTTTGTCCCATACAAGTCTTCTGTTTACTGTAGTTTCATTTCATTTATTACCAAATGCTGTTAGTTTGTTTTATTGAATCTATTTAACGCTGAGGAAACATTAGCTCAAATTCTTTTAGGACAAGTAATCAAATGTTAGGTAACCCTTGTTTACCAAAGGAGACAGTTTAGGTCAAGGTTACTACTGGAGGAGGTTAATAAATTAAAGAGCAAAAAGAAATACTCCATCTTTTATCACTTTCTCTTCTCTCTCCCTGAGGTTTTGGTCATTGCTTAGAACTATTTCCTTTGCAAAACTATACAAGATGTAATTATTTCAACTAATAGTCTTTAATGTTATTTCCTTGAAAATAAATATGTATGGACAGTTTAGTGTTCTGATTAAAGCTAGAGGAAACTAATCACAAAAATCAAAAAGACTAACACTAAATGAAAATTTAAATGAACAATTTAAAAATGTATATTTTCAATGTAAAGCAAAATT
Organism: Biomphalaria straminea; assembly: GCA_021533235.1. NCBI lineage: Eukaryota > Metazoa > Mollusca > Gastropoda > Planorbidae > Biomphalaria > Biomphalaria straminea. Next base: position 2,390 of record JADKLZ010030119.1, on the reverse strand, counting down.
TCAAATCTATTTTGAAAAAAAAATACAATAAATATATATAATAAAAGCTCTTAACATTTGGATTATTTTAATGGAAAGCTTTCCATGTTTATATCTGTTAAGGCCTTCATTTATAATTTTTCTTTCTTTTATCTTTTTCCACAAATTTTGGTCATAGCTTGAAATATCAACACATCTACATTTCATTTAACTTCTACATTTTGTTCAATTTATTTATTTTAATTTTACATAAGTAAAAAATAAAGAAAAAAAAACTTTATGTTTTAACTCTCCCACACTTTTTTTTTTTTTTTTTTTTAAGAATAATAAACTTTCCATTTCTATCCAAATAAAGTATTGTAAAATAACTGAATTAGGAACTAAAATAAAATATCATTCATATAAAGAATACATATAATACTTCTGGGTAGTCTTGAATAAATATTTAATCATTTAACCTAACAAAAACTTTTTGCACCTTATTAAAACTATTTTCTTTTAGCCAACTAATTAAAATAAATAAAAAGTATTTGTAAAGTAAAATTTGTGTTTTATATTACAATCACAAATCAGAAAAAGAGATTGAAATCGACAAAATATAAAATTTGTTGAGAGACATTCACTTGGTGGTGTTTAAGAGCTTAATGTCAAGGTTGCTTTGATTAGGCAAAAGACAGGAGAGTCAATGGGCATTGAATTAATATTTGTAAATGAAAACTTAAACCCACAAAACGAAATAGCTTTAAAATCTAAAACTGGATTGAGACTATTGATACTTACAAACATCACAAGTAGTGAATGGGTTTTGAAGGTGTGGGTGTGGCCTGTGGTAGGTCTGTGTAACTTAATGTCAGTTCAAGTTCAACTAAAGAGAAGAGAAATGTAATGAATATTCAACATGTGGGTCTGTGGCTAAACAACTAATTTGTTGTTTTTTTTTAATTTATAGTTCTTTTGAGGAAAACACTAAATTATTTTTCTATGGTTTATTATTGATTTTATGAGTGAGTTAAATAGTAAAACAAAACAACTAGTTTGGTTTTCAAAGAAATTTATAGTTTATTTAAGGAAAACACTAAATTATTTTTCTATGGTTTATTATTGATTTTATCAGTGAGTTAAATAGTAAACCACAAAAAAAAATTTAAAGTCTCATGTGAGTAAAAGAAAATTGTGCTGGGTAAAAAGGTATTGATTGTACCTGTTTTTTTTCATTCACTGCATCCTTGACTCAGTTAATAGTTGCTTTGTAATAATTAGGGTTACCAAAACTCTACAACAAAATTTAATGTGTGTTTATTTCAAGTTTTTTTTGTAAGTTAAGGAAAAAAAAACAACTTTATTCTTCTTATTATATATTTATATGGTCCAGTATTTTATTTCTATCTTTTTATTAATCAGCAAAATTTTATCCTGGGAAATTTGTTAAGCTAATAATAAAGATTATATTATTATTATTAATGCAAATGTTAATGGTTTTCTTTCTTTTTTCTCAGAGAGCAATGCCAAAATATTTTACCTACAGAGCCAAATTTGATGTAAGTTTGTACTAATTAGTTATCCCCATTGAAGTAATGAAATGAAAAGATACAAGTTTTCTTGTAACAGCACATCCCTAACTTGCTGTCAATATTTTCAGTTCTGTGAAGACAGAATCTACAGACATTTGGAACCAGCCTTGGCCTTCCAGCTGGAGATTAATAGGTTACGAAACTTTGACCTGGAAGCTATTCCTACTGCCAACTTAAAAATGCATTTGTACCTGGGGAAAGCTAAGGTAATTTCATTTCTCAACACAATATTTTGTTGTTACCTCAAAGACAAGTTTTATTATTATTATATTGTTGTTGCTAGTAATTTTTTAAACAGATATAGTTTTGAGTCATTTTGTTTGTGTACAGGTAGCTAAAGGTCAGGAGGTAACAGACTACCGTTTCTTTGTCCGCATCATTATTCGCCACTCAGATCTAGTTACAAAGGTGTGTAAACTTATCATTACTCTCTTTGAGTCGTGCTGTTGAATCATAATTGACTGGTAGTCTGATGTGACTAACATTATAAAGTTGAAATGGATTCTTGGTGACTTTTTACATGAACATTCTCTTTTAATATTTTCCTGTAGGAAGCCTCATTTGAATATTTAGAGAATGAAGGAGAAAGGACTCTATTGGAAGCAATGGATTCACTAGAAGTGGCTTTTTCTCATCAATCAGTAAGTATTTTACTTTAAACGTAAATAAAATAATTTTTCCATAATCTTATACAAAAAAAAAGACATTTACTATGACTAGACAATCATGTGACCATACAAAACCAAGGGAAAGAAGCAAATCCGTTATGTGTCTGAGCGAAACAGTTGAATATGTTGTGGTAGAGAAATGAGCTGTTTGAGAACAAGTTGTGGTAGAGAA
>JADKLZ010030040.1:0-10547 GCA_021533235.1 Biomphalaria straminea | reverse complement strand
TGTTAGTCCAGACCTAGGGCAGCCAGGACCTTCTTATCTTCTTATCTCATATAATACAGATATAATAATATATATTATATATATATATAATATAATATATAATATTGTAATATATTACATTAAGCAACTCAACGGCAAGGAAAACAATAACAATATAAGTTTAATCAACATGGATCTCCAAACAAGGCCGATGTCAACAACCAACGTTACATCGAGACTTCCTTCCTGTGTACAACTATTTTCATAACAGTGTTTTAATAGTGCACAAATGCGCACCACAATAATGGTGTGGAAACAGAGTTACAACATTGCCCCCTTCTCAGATTTGTCCGTCCCGGACAAAAATCGATTTCATGACCAAGAGCAGTGGACCAGTTGATGCAGGCGGAGGTCTGTCGATTGTGGCGACAATGATCTTATCTTGCCACCTCAATGAAGCCATCTGCGTTGTGCTTTGCGTATGTCTCTTTTTCCTTCCTCTCCAATTGATCTGCCTTGATTAAGGGCAGCCTCGTAGCAGAAAGAGAGGCAGAAGATGTCATGGCGGTGGTCATCAGAACCATTTGTTCCAAGCGTTGCACCAGCAGGATTTCTCGATGCGCTGTAGGGCCCAAGGAGACCAGGCTGTTAAAAGCGTAATAATCTTTCTCTCTCCACTCGCACTCCCTCCTCCTCTCTTCATTCATTAATGTAATAACTTCTAAAGTAGGCAACTCAACGAAAGGCAGTTGATAACAATAAACTAGGCTTTATTAACACTATAAACTAACAGGCATGGACTTCAGCTATCAAGTCCCAGAATGTCCTACTTGCCTCTAAACTACCACTGCAGACCACCGACACATTCCCAGTGCCGCCCTTGGTCTTCCACACAGTTCATTACAGTTCATAGGACGTTCTCGAATCATAACAGCAATAGACCATAGCACTGCAGCCGGATCTATCCCAATTGTCTTTCCTGTCTCTCTGTTCACTAGTGCGCTCGGGCGCACCACAAGTTCTGGTGCAAGGCAGGGATACAACATTACCCCCCGCCTTAGTCTTTTCGTCCCGAAAAGAAACAGGTTCACGGTTGGTCAGTGCAGGTGGAGGTCGGTCGGTGGGAGTCACAGATTTCATTGAGCGTGCTCCCCAAAACGCCATCCACACTGTTCTCTGCAGGTGCCGCTTTCTCCTTCTCCAGTCGACCAAGTTTCTCTCTAGAAGATGCCGCGATCTTTGACTCTTCATCCTGACAGTTGTCGCTGGCGTCAGCAACCTGACACATAGAGTTGTAGTGACAGCTCTTGTTGTTAATGCAGTTGATCCAGAACTGCGCTTCATCAGACCTTTTCTAAAGATGGCTCGTGAAAGAACTGTAGACCCACATGAAGCCACTTTGTTTCCAGCCTTAGGCGTCTCAGGAAGAATTGTCTGTAAAACACCTTTACAACATTCCAGGTGCAAAAGTTCATCAGCCGCCGCATCACTTCTTGCTGGGTTCTCTCGACCACTTTCAAGGCTCCTCTCGCTTGTTATGGCCTCTGGACATGCCCCGATTGGGTCCAGACCTTGCTGGCAGGTCTTCCGGTGATCGTACTCTCCACTTGAGGCGACGGTCCCATCAGCACAGTTCTTGTTGAACGTCTGAGTGTAGACAGGAATCACGATGACATGATCAGATCTGTGCTCAGCGCCGTCACCACAAATGTTAGAATTCTTGTCGTAGGAGCCAAGCTTGTTCGATTCGCTATTACGGTCATAGACAACGCTACCATCAACGTCGTCTCCGATGAGTAACGGATTGTTTATACCTGTCGACATGGTAGCTATCTGGTCATCGGTCTTTTTCATCCCGGTATCAAACAATTCATCGGTCTTGTTCACTGACGTAATGGTACCTATCTTTTTAATCATGGTACAGAACTTCTCTTTGACTTCGTTCAGTTTCGTACCCAACTCTACCTGGAACGAAATCAACTGATCTGTGATATCTGGTTCTATCTCAAACAGGTAGGTCTCGGGGTCCTCTCCTTCATCAACCAGGTTCTGGCGAAGACTGGCTCTCATCTTTTCTTCGGCACAGAAGATTCTCAGCTCCCTGGCATAGAGCTCCTCTCTTAACTGTTTACGGCTAAGTTCATTCAGCCTCCTAAACGTTGACATTCTTTCGTTGAGCCACCTAAATCCCACTTCTGATACCAATGTAATATATTACATTAAGCAACTCAACGGCAAGGAAAACAATAACAATATAAGTTTAATCAACATGGATCTCCAAACAAGGCCGATGTCAACAACCAACGTTACATCGAGACTTCCTTCCTGTGTACAACTATTTTCATAACAGTGTTTTAATAGTGCACAAATGCGCACCACAATAATGGTGTGGAAACAGAGTTACAACATTGCCCCCTTCTCAGATTTGTCCGTCCCGGACAAAAATCGATTTCATGACCAAGAGCAGTGGACCAGTTGATGCAGGCGGAGGTCTGTCGATTGTGGCGACAATGATCTTATCTTGCCACCTCAATGAAGCCATCTGCGTTGTGCTTTGCGTATGTCTCTTTTTCCTTCCTCTCCAATTGATCTGCCTTGATTAAGGGCAGCCTCGTAGCAGAAAGAGAGGCAGAAGATGTCATGGCGGTGGTCATCAGAACCATTTGTTCCAAGCGTTGCACCAGCAGGATTTCTCGATGCGCTGTAGGGCCCAAGGAGACCAGGCTGTTAAAAGCGTAATAATCTTTCTCTCTCCACTCGCACTCCCTCCTCCTCTCTTCATTCATTAATGTAATAACTTCTAAAGTAGGCAACTCAACGAAAGGCAGTTGATAACAATAAACTAGGCTTTATTAACACTATAAACTAACAGGCATGGACTTCAGCTATCAAGTCCCAGAATGTCCTACTTGCCTCTAAACTACCACTGCAGACCACCGACACATTCCCAGTGCCGCCCTTGGTCTTCCACACAGTTCATTACAGTTCATAGGACGTTCTCGAATCATAACAGCAATAGACCATAGCACTGCAGCCGGATCTATCCCAATTGTCTTTCCTGTCTCTCTGTTCACTAGTGCGCTCGGGCGCACCACAAGTTCTGGTGCAAGGCAGGGATACAACATTACCCCCCGCCTTAGTCTTTTCGTCCCGAAAAGAAACAGGTTCACGGTTGGTCAGTGCAGGTGGAGGTCGGTCGGTGGGAGTCACAGATTTCATTGAGCGTGCTCCCCAAAACGCCATCCACACTGTTCTCTGCAGGTGCCGCTTTCTCCTTCTCCAGTCGACCAAGTTTCTCTCTAGAAGATGCCGCGATCTTTGACTCTTCATCCTGACAGTTGTCGCTGGCGTCAGCAACCTGACACATAGAGTTGTAGTGACAGCTCTTGTTGTTAATGCAGTTGATCCAGAACTGCGCTTCATCAGACCTTTTCTAAAGATGGCTCGTGAAAGAACTGTAGACCCACATGAAGCCACTTTGTTTCCAGCCTTAGGCGTCTCAGGAAGAATTGTCTGTAAAACACCTTTACAACATTCCAGGTGCAAAAGTTCATCAGCCGCCGCATCACTTCTTGCTGGGTTCTCTCGACCACTTTCAAGGCTCCTCTCGCTTGTTATGGCCTCTGGACATGCCCCGATTGGGTCCAGACCTTGCTGGCAGGTCTTCCGGTGATCGTACTCTCCACTTGAGGCGACGGTCCCATCAGCACAGTTCTTGTTGAACGTCTGAGTGTAGACAGGAATCACGATGACATGATCAGATCTGTGCTCAGCGCCGTCACCACAAATGTTAGAATTCTTGTCGTAGGAGCCAAGCTTGTTCGATTCGCTATTACGGTCATAGACAACGCTACCATCAACGTCGTCTCCGATGAGTAACGGATTGTTTATACCTGTCGACATGGTAGCTATCTGGTCATCGGTCTTTTTCATCCCGGTATCAAACAATTCATCGGTCTTGTTCACTGACGTAATGGTACCTATCTTTTTAATCATGGTACAGAACTTCTCTTTGACTTCGTTCAGTTTCGTACCCAACTCTACCTGGAACGAAATCAACTGATCTGTGATATCTGGTTCTATCTCAAACAGGTAGGTCTCGGGGTCCTCTCCTTCATCAACCAGGTTCTGGCGAAGACTGGCTCTCATCTTTTCTTCGGCACAGAAGATTCTCAGCTCCCTGGCATAGAGCTCCTCTCTTAACTGTTTACGGCTAAGTTCATTCAGCCTCCTAAACGTTGACATTCTTTCGTTGAGCCACCTAAATCCCACTTCTGATACCAATGTAATATATTACATTAAGCAACTCAACGGCAAGGAAAACAATAACAATATAAGTTTAATCAACATGGATCTCCAAACAAGGCCGATGTCAACAACCAACGTTACATCGAGACTTCCTTCCTGTGTACAACTATTTTCATAACAGTGTTTTAATAGTGCACAAATGCGCACCACAATAATGGTGTGGAAACAGAGTTACAACATTGCCCCCTTCTCAGATTTGTCCGTCCCGGACAAAAATCGATTTCATGACCAAGAGCAGTGGACCAGTTGATGCAGGCGGAGGTCTGTCGATTGTGGCGACAATGATCTTATCTTGCCACCTCAATGAAGCCATCTGCGTTGTGCTTTGCGTATGTCTCTTTTTCCTTCCTCTCCAATTGATCTGCCTTGATTAAGGGCAGCCTCGTAGCAGAAAGAGAGGCAGAAGATGTCATGGCGGTGGTCATCAGAACCATTTGTTCCAAGCGTTGCACCAGCAGGATTTCTCGATGCGCTGTAGGGCCCAAGGAGACCAGGCTGTTAAAAGCGTAATAATCTTTCTCTCTCCACTCGCACTCCCTCCTCCTCTCTTCATTCATTAATGTAATAACTTCTAAAGTAGGCAACTCAACGAAAGGCAGTTGATAACAATAAACTAGGCTTTATTAACACTATAAACTAACAGGCATGGACTTCAGCTATCAAGTCCCAGAATGTCCTACTTGCCTCTAAACTACCACTGCAGACCACCGACACATTCCCAGTGCCGCCCTTGGTCTTCCACACAGTTCATTACAGTTCATAGGACGTTCTCGAATCATAACAGCAATAGACCATAGCACTGCAGCCGGATCTATCCCAATTGTCTTTCCTGTCTCTCTGTTCACTAGTGCGCTCGGGCGCACCACAAGTTCTGGTGCAAGGCAGGGATACAACATTACCCCCCGCCTTAGTCTTTTCGTCCCGAAAAGAAACAGGTTCACGGTTGGTCAGTGCAGGTGGAGGTCGGTCGGTGGGAGTCACAGATTTCATTGAGCGTGCTCCCCAAAACGCCATCCACACTGTTCTCTGCAGGTGCCGCTTTCTCCTTCTCCAGTCGACCAAGTTTCTCTCTAGAAGATGCCGCGATCTTTGACTCTTCATCCTGACAGTTGTCGCTGGCGTCAGCAACCTGACACATAGAGTTGTAGTGACAGCTCTTGTTGTTAATGCAGTTGATCCAGAACTGCGCTTCATCAGACCTTTTCTAAAGATGGCTCGTGAAAGAACTGTAGACCCACATGAAGCCACTTTGTTTCCAGCCTTAGGCGTCTCAGGAAGAATTGTCTGTAAAACACCTTTACAACATTCCAGGTGCAAAAGTTCATCAGCCGCCGCATCACTTCTTGCTGGGTTCTCTCGACCACTTTCAAGGCTCCTCTCGCTTGTTATGGCCTCTGGACATGCCCCGATTGGGTCCAGACCTTGCTGGCAGGTCTTCCGGTGATCGTACTCTCCACTTGAGGCGACGGTCCCATCAGCACAGTTCTTGTTGAACGTCTGAGTGTAGACAGGAATCACGATGACATGATCAGATCTGTGCTCAGCGCCGTCACCACAAATGTTAGAATTCTTGTCGTAGGAGCCAAGCTTGTTCGATTCGCTATTACGGTCATAGACAACGCTACCATCAACGTCGTCTCCGATGAGTAACGGATTGTTTATACCTGTCGACATGGTAGCTATCTGGTCATCGGTCTTTTTCATCCCGGTATCAAACAATTCATCGGTCTTGTTCACTGACGTAATGGTACCTATCTTTTTAATCATGGTACAGAACTTCTCTTTGACTTCGTTCAGTTTCGTACCCAACTCTACCTGGAACGAAATCAACTGATCTGTGATATCTGGTTCTATCTCAAACAGGTAGGTCTCGGGGTCCTCTCCTTCATCAACCAGGTTCTGGCGAAGACTGGCTCTCATCTTTTCTTCGGCACAGAAGATTCTCAGCTCCCTGGCATAGAGCTCCTCTCTTAACTGTTTACGGCTAAGTTCATTCAGCCTCCTAAACGTTGACATTCTTTCGTTGAGCCACCTAAATCCCACTTCTGATACCAATGTAATATATTACATTAAGCAACTCAACGGCAAGGAAAACAATAACAATATAAGTTTAATCAACATGGATCTCCAAACAAGGCCGATGTCAACAACCAACGTTACATCGAGACTTCCTTCCTGTGTACAACTATTTTCATAACAGTGTTTTAATAGTGCACAAATGCGCACCACAATAATGGTGTGGAAACAGAGTTACAACATTGCCCCCTTCTCAGATTTGTCCGTCCCGGACAAAAATCGATTTCATGACCAAGAGCAGTGGACCAGTTGATGCAGGCGGAGGTCTGTCGATTGTGGCGACAATGATCTTATCTTGCCACCTCAATGAAGCCATCTGCGTTGTGCTTTGCGTATGTCTCTTTTTCCTTCCTCTCCAATTGATCTGCCTTGATTAAGGGCAGCCTCGTAGCAGAAAGAGAGGCAGAAGATGTCATGGCGGTGGTCATCAGAACCATTTGTTCCAAGCGTTGCACCAGCAGGATTTCTCGATGCGCTGTAGGGCCCAAGGAGACCAGGCTGTTAAAAGCGTAATAATCTTTCTCTCTCCACTCGCACTCCCTCCTCCTCTCTTCATTCATTAATGTAATAACTTCTAAAGTAGGCAACTCAACGAAAGGCAGTTGATAACAATAAACTAGGCTTTATTAACACTATAAACTAACAGGCATGGACTTCAGCTATCAAGTCCCAGAATGTCCTACTTGCCTCTAAACTACCACTGCAGACCACCGACACATTCCCAGTGCCGCCCTTGGTCTTCCACACAGTTCATTACAGTTCATAGGACGTTCTCGAATCATAACAGCAATAGACCATAGCACTGCAGCCGGATCTATCCCAATTGTCTTTCCTGTCTCTCTGTTCACTAGTGCGCTCGGGCGCACCACAAGTTCTGGTGCAAGGCAGGGATACAACATTACCCCCCGCCTTAGTCTTTTCGTCCCGAAAAGAAACAGGTTCACGGTTGGTCAGTGCAGGTGGAGGTCGGTCGGTGGGAGTCACAGATTTCATTGAGCGTGCTCCCCAAAACGCCATCCACACTGTTCTCTGCAGGTGCCGCTTTCTCCTTCTCCAGTCGACCAAGTTTCTCTCTAGAAGATGCCGCGATCTTTGACTCTTCATCCTGACAGTTGTCGCTGGCGTCAGCAACCTGACACATAGAGTTGTAGTGACAGCTCTTGTTGTTAATGCAGTTGATCCAGAACTGCGCTTCATCAGACCTTTTCTAAAGATGGCTCGTGAAAGAACTGTAGACCCACATGAAGCCACTTTGTTTCCAGCCTTAGGCGTCTCAGGAAGAATTGTCTGTAAAACACCTTTACAACATTCCAGGTGCAAAAGTTCATCAGCCGCCGCATCACTTCTTGCTGGGTTCTCTCGACCACTTTCAAGGCTCCTCTCGCTTGTTATGGCCTCTGGACATGCCCCGATTGGGTCCAGACCTTGCTGGCAGGTCTTCCGGTGATCGTACTCTCCACTTGAGGCGACGGTCCCATCAGCACAGTTCTTGTTGAACGTCTGAGTGTAGACAGGAATCACGATGACATGATCAGATCTGTGCTCAGCGCCGTCACCACAAATGTTAGAATTCTTGTCGTAGGAGCCAAGCTTGTTCGATTCGCTATTACGGTCATAGACAACGCTACCATCAACGTCGTCTCCGATGAGTAACGGATTGTTTATACCTGTCGACATGGTAGCTATCTGGTCATCGGTCTTTTTCATCCCGGTATCAAACAATTCATCGGTCTTGTTCACTGACGTAATGGTACCTATCTTTTTAATCATGGTACAGAACTTCTCTTTGACTTCGTTCAGTTTCGTACCCAACTCTACCTGGAACGAAATCAACTGATCTGTGATATCTGGTTCTATCTCAAACAGGTAGGTCTCGGGGTCCTCTCCTTCATCAACCAGGTTCTGGCGAAGACTGGCTCTCATCTTTTCTTCGGCACAGAAGATTCTCAGCTCCCTGGCATAGAGCTCCTCTCTTAACTGTTTACGGCTAAGTTCATTCAGCCTCCTAAACGTTGACATTCTTTCGTTGAGCCACCTAAATCCCACTTCTGATACCAATGTAATATATTACATTAAGCAACTCAACGGCAAGGAAAACAATAACAATATAAGTTTAATCAACATGGATCTCCAAACAAGGCCGATGTCAACAACCAACGTTACATCGAGACTTCCTTCCTGTGTACAACTATTTTCATAACAGTGTTTTAATAGTGCACAAATGCGCACCACAATAATGGTGTGGAAACAGAGTTACAACATTGCCCCCTTCTCAGATTTGTCCGTCCCGGACAAAAATCGATTTCATGACCAAGAGCAGTGGACCAGTTGATGCAGGCGGAGGTCTGTCGATTGTGGCGACAATGATCTTATCTTGCCACCTCAATGAAGCCATCTGCGTTGTGCTTTGCGTATGTCTCTTTTTCCTTCCTCTCCAATTGATCTGCCTTGATTAAGGGCAGCCTCGTAGCAGAAAGAGAGGCAGAAGATGTCATGGCGGTGGTCATCAGAACCATTTGTTCCAAGCGTTGCACCAGCAGGATTTCTCGATGCGCTGTAGGGCCCAAGGAGACCAGGCTGTTAAAAGCGTAATAATCTTTCTCTCTCCACTCGCACTCCCTCCTCCTCTCTTCATTCATTAATGTAATAACTTCTAAAGTAGGCAACTCAACGAAAGGCAGTTGATAACAATAAACTAGGCTTTATTAACACTATAAACTAACAGGCATGGACTTCAGCTATCAAGTCCCAGAATGTCCTACTTGCCTCTAAACTACCACTGCAGACCACCGACACATTCCCAGTGCCGCCCTTGGTCTTCCACACAGTTCATTACAGTTCATAGGACGTTCTCGAATCATAACAGCAATAGACCATAGCACTGCAGCCGGATCTATCCCAATTGTCTTTCCTGTCTCTCTGTTCACTAGTGCGCTCGGGCGCACCACAAGTTCTGGTGCAAGGCAGGGATACAACATTACCCCCCGCCTTAGTCTTTTCGTCCCGAAAAGAAACAGGTTCACGGTTGGTCAGTGCAGGTGGAGGTCGGTCGGTGGGAGTCACAGATTTCATTGAGCGTGCTCCCCAAAACGCCATCCACACTGTTCTCTGCAGGTGCCGCTTTCTCCTTCTCCAGTCGACCAAGTTTCTCTCTAGAAGATGCCGCGATCTTTGACTCTTCATCCTGACAGTTGTCGCTGGCGTCAGCAACCTGACACATAGAGTTGTAGTGACAGCTCTTGTTGTTAATGCAGTTGATCCAGAACTGCGCTTCATCAGACCTTTTCTAAAGATGGCTCGTGAAAGAACTGTAGACCCACATGAAGCCACTTTGTTTCCAGCCTTAGGCGTCTCAGGAAGAATTGTCTGTAAAACACCTTTACAACATTCCAGGTGCAAAAGTTCATCAGCCGCCGCATCACTTCTTGCTGGGTTCTCTCGACCACTTTCAAGGCTCCTCTCGCTTGTTATGGCCTCTGGACATGCCCCGATTGGGTCCAGACCTTGCTGGCAGGTCTTCCGGTGATCGTACTCTCCACTTGAGGCGACGGTCCCATCAGCACAGTTCTTGTTGAACGTCTGAGTGTAGACAGGAATCACGATGACATGATCAGATCTGTGCTCAGCGCCGTCACCACAAATGTTAGAATTCTTGTCGTAGGAGCCAAGCTTGTTCGATTCGCTATTACGGTCATAGACAACGCTACCATCAACGTCGTCTCCGATGAGTAACGGATTGTTTATACCTGTCGACATGGTAGCTATCTGGTCATCGGTCTTTTTCATCCCGGTATCAAACAATTCATCGGTCTTGTTCACTGACGTAATGGTACCTATCTTTTTAATCATGGTACAGAACTTCTCTTTGACTTCGTTCAGTTTCGTACCCAACTCTACCTGGAACGAAATCAACTGATCTGTGATATCTGGTTCTATCTCAAACAGGTAGGTCTCGGGGTCCTCTCCTTCATCAACCAGGTTCTGGCGAAGACTGGCTCTCATCTTTTCTTCGGCACAGAAGATTCTCAGCTCCCTGGCATAGAGCTCCTCTCTTAACTGTTTACGGCTAAGTTCATTCAGCCTCCTAAACGTTGACATTCTTTCGTTGAGCCACCTAAATCCCACTTCTGATACCAATGTAATATATTACATTAAGCAACTCAACGGCAAGGAAAACAATAACA
>JADKLZ010030039.1:0-18273 GCA_021533235.1 Biomphalaria straminea | reverse complement strand
TTTGTACTTATTAAAGTATTATTTGTGTCTGCTATATAACGAGTCATGTACGAGTGGTGTTAGTACGTATAGATTATATAGAGTATTGATCCTGACGAGTCTACTATTAACAAGTTAATGAATGAACCCACATGTCACCTCCACGCCTACAGTGAACGCAGTAATAGAGTAACATTCAACTATATATAAAACCCGTGGTGACATTTATGGCGTCAGAAGTGGTAGTTTAAACCATTGGACTTTACACATTATTAAAGTAATTTGTATCTGCTGCTCATTTCCTCATTTCGTCAAGTGACATTTATGGTGTCAGAAGTAGCGAAAAAGGATTATTTGTATTATATTTATACTGTCAGAAGTAAAGAAGTAATATTGTATTGGACATTTATAGTATCAGAAGTATCGTCAAAGGGACATTTTTTTGCCAGAAGCGGTCATAGAAGTAATATTTGTATCTGGCATTTATCGTATCAGAAGTGCCAACGTATCGTATTTATCAGTACCTAAGAAGAAGAAGTCAAGTAATTTGTAATGCCGACAAGTAATTTAAAAGTGATATTTCAAGGATAAATTTGATTTGAAGTTGACAACTATACAATCAAGAAAAAGTAACTCTATGATATTTTGGTACAATTGTAAACTAGATCGAGAAAGCTGGTAAACAAAGCCAAGTCCTGTTTTATTGGACTCTTTATTTCATTTGTAATCGTAAAGATGACCTAGATCTACAAACATTGAGACCAGTCGACAATTTTTCAAAGTGAGATCCACGTGAGAACACAGGTGATCAGATCCAAAGACTAGATATTTTGCTAGCCTAGATCTATTTTTAGACAAAAGAGTTCTGCACTTAACAGACTACTAGAATCTAGATCTATTTTATCCTGTACTTCAAATTGAATCCAGTATTGCCAGTATTTTTTCGACTACATTTGACTACACACCTGATCGTCTACGTGTCACATTGACCTGCCATGACACACTACACACAGTTGCTACTCTTAGCAAGTTATTGTTCATCTGTGATGACCTGAACAATTTTATCTGTTCCTGTTAGATTATTTTCAACTTCAACATATTGTTTCCAGTTGACTACTGTCCTAAGTGTCATTTATCTGGAAGCCTGATATGTGGTCGTACGTTTACACCAGTTGAAATAGCCTGAGGAGCTCATCATTGTTCCAGTCACTATTATTATTATTATCATCATTGTTCCAGTCAATTTATTATCCTAACAAGTGAGATGCTGAGACAACCCTGGTGTGAAACCAGACATGCTGAGACTACACTAGTGTGAAACTAGCAACCCTGATACTACAACCTATTTGTGTGTGTGAAAAATGCAAGTCGTCGTTTGAAGACAGCTGATGGACTTTGGATTATTACTATTTGTTACTCAAGGACTTGTGTATTTTACCATGATACTGTGGATTTAAACTGTCAAATTGGATACTATTTTTCAACGACTAATGAAGTACTTTATCATTTTACCGTGGATTATCTAGCAAGTTGGATTATTATTATTATTATCGTGCAAGTACTTTGAACTTTAACGAGTAACGAGTGGATTAATATTAATATTTTTGAACATTATGAACTATACTTGTGATCTAATTGAATAAGGAGCATCACCGGAACTTTGATTTATGAACTGTACTTACAAGTCAAGTGGACATTTAAGGGAAGTAACTTACTTTGATTACCCTTTGATATTATTATTGATTAGTTCTCTTTGAACTTCACCACAATTTTTTTTATTACATATATGTCTATCTGTAATATTATTGACCTTTAGGGACTAAATTTCATTATCTATTGAGTCTGAGCATTTATAATTTTTTTTCAAGTAAGCATCCAGGATTGGTAGGGACTCTTTAGATAAAGTAAATACTTAATCGTATAGCTGTCTAGTCAAGTTAGTATTTTGTCATCCATCCATAGTGTTGTCAAACTCTTATAAATAGTGTCTTTATTTACATTTGTTAAATTTTTTTCGTCACTGTCATTACTTATCGTAATTCTTTCGTCTACTATTTCTACTATCTTGTAACGTCCTTTAAAGCAGACTGTCTAGTTATCTATAGTGTATTTATATCTGTCTAATTAATTATTTTTACACTTATTCATACTTTTTAATTTAATTTTGTACTATTATTACCACAACACATCTTGATACACTTATGACATATTTTTGAGTTCAGATTATATATATTTTTGATACATTGTGTGATAAATTTGAGTTGGAATTGTGACAACATTAATTATATTACATATTTTGAGTACGAATAACTATTTTTGGCACTTGGATATACATATATTTTGACTACAAGTAACTATTTTTCACATTTAAGTGGGGAAAGCACAAGTAACTTAATTGGCATATATTGATTGATTGGCATACATATATTACATTGATCACTATTACACTAGTAAAGACTAAGGATTTATTTGTGGCAATAATTTTTTGTATTACAATTTGAGCTACTAGAGACATATAAACACATAATTTAACAAAGTACATATCTACTATTATTATTATTTCATCAGATCTCTTATAAGGGCTTTAATCTATATCAACATTTGTATTAACTATCTAAGGCACACATATTATATATTATTCAATTGAATTGTACACATTATTGATTTAAATAACTAAAATGGCTGAATATGACAAACTTATAGAAGTAGCTGACAAATTAAAGTTAAAAGATGAAGATAGAGCAGCATTTATTAAAATTGAAATAGAAAGAATCAGAGCTGAAAAAGACAAGCAACGGGAAGAAAGGCTACAAGAAAGAAGATTTAGAGAGAAAGAACAAGAAAACATAGAAAAAGAAAAAGAACGTCAGCATGAAAAAGAACAACGCCAACATGAAGAAAGAGAAAAAGAACGCCAACATGAGATCAAGTTAAAAGAGCATGAAGAGAAAATGGCCAACCTAGCTAAAGAAAATAAAGAAAAAGCAGAGAATCAAACTTCAACTCCTCAGCAGTATCGCAGCAAATTTAGGATGTTTGATCCAAAAGAAGACACACTAGAGAACTTTATTATCCAATTTGAATTCATTTGCCAGACATCAAATATGACTAGTACACAAATGGCACAACAACTACTTGCAAATCTAAGAGGGGAACCTTTGAATATCATTGATACACTAACCACTGAGCAAAGAAAAGACTACAACACAGTAAAAACCAGACTTATAGACCATTATGGAAAAACAGAAGAGAGCTACCGTAAACTATTCAGGGAAATTAAGATTACCAAAAGTTCAGACATAAAAAGGACAATCCACGAGATGAGACAAAATATGATCAAGTGGCTACAACTTGCCAACTGCAACCTAGAAGACCCTAAACAGATCCTAGATTTTTTTCTAATAGAAAATGTGCTAACAAATGTAACTGATAATGTATTTTCTTTTCTGAAAGAAAGAAAGATAAAGAATGAAACTGAATTAGTGGCAAACCTGATTACAAAGATTCTCATCCAGGCATCACTTTAGATAAAAGAGAACTGTACAACATTGCAGCAACAGCGACAGAAGATAACTCCAGAACTACTAACAAATTTAAATACTCTAGGAACCTTCAATGTTTTTTCTGTGGCATTTTGGGTCACACCAAAGCGGAGTGTAGAAAGAGACAACAACAAAATCAATATAGAAATAACAGAAATTTTCAGAACAGAAATTTTGGGAGCAGAAACAGCTACAGTCCAAATGATAACAGACCTTATCAACAGCAATATGAGCAACCAACAAACAGAAGAACATGGCAAAGCTACAGCTCACCTAACAATAGATCTTATCAAGAGAACAGATGGCAAAATGACAGAATGTCACGAAGAGATCAATTTGATGATAGACAACATAATTATCAATTTCAAGATAGACAACATAATTATCAATTTCAAGATAGGCAATATACTCACCACAACAATTACACTAGATCAAACACAGCAGCAGTAGCAACTGAAAGACCAATACAAAATGAAACGGTGGCATATGTTCAAACTAAAGTAGCCAAGTTGAAAGTGTATCCTGCTTATGTGGATGGCATAAAAGTATTTGCATTACGTGACAGCGGCTGTACCTCAATTATAGCTAAAAAATCCCTTGTAAAGCCTGAACAGATACTGGAGGATAAGGTCAAATTGACATACGCAAACAAAGACCTTTGGGAGATATGCGAAACAGCACTAATTTTTATAGAATCCCCATGGTTCACCGGACACTATAAAGCCATACTGATGGACAACCCAGCTGAAGAATTGATAATAGGCAATATTGAAAACATAAAAGAACTGTCTGAAGAAGCTTTAATAAAATGGGCTAACAGTGTTAACCAAGAAAACATTGAGCTAGCATCAACCACCAATGCACATGAGCACAACAGTGTCAGTATAAATGAAGCACACAAACAAAATGATTCAAGTACATATACAAATAAGATAGATGTAGCATGTCAAACAGATAACACAGCACTAGAATTGAATAGTGAAGTATGTTCCTATACAAATATTCATTCAGACTATACACTTCAATACAAAACTACTTATGAAAAAATGGCCTTAACATTTAAGAATAGTACACAATTAGAACTCTATACTGCTTCAATTGATGAACACAATGTTAAATGCATTATTGATGAGGAATCTACCACAACCTTTGTACACAAATTTTTAGTTAAACAAGAAAACTATCTAAATGACATAGCTGTTGTCACTTTGCCTAACAATAAAGTAATACATTGTAAAACTGCCATGGTAGACATAACAACACCTTGGATAAATGGGAAATTTAAGGTCGTAGTACTAGAGAACACTATTTGTCCAATTATCATTGGAGCATACCCTAATGTAGTAAAACCTTGGGAAAAGCCACAAGTTAGAACCAATCTATGTCTATACAAATTGCCTGGTCATTGTTCATTGGATGATATCTTGTCTTATGTTCAAAATGTATCTAGTAATTTTACCTACACTGGTATTGAAGAACACCCTAAATATGGCTATTTTATGTGGGTAGATAACAAAGATTTTGAGGAATACAAGAAGATTTTGCATGAAATGTATGAAAACAATATTCAAGGTCAGAGAGTTAAAGTCACTATTGTAAATTTCAAAGATTTGAGATTTGTAAAGTAAACACTTATTTTTTTACAACCAACCATGATGTCATTGAGTAAACATTGATCTTTATTGTGTAAGCATTGAACATTATTTGCAAGCATTGTACTAGAACATATTTTTCAAAGTGTATTGTAAACAAACATTGGAATGTCATTACTATTTTGTAACCAACATTTTTTGACATGCTTTTGTAAACAAGAATGAATTTTTTTGAACTCAGCAATGTAAACAAACTATTGAATTTTTTCCCAACTCATTCAGTACTTGTGTAAACAAATTTTTCTCATAGTATTGAGAACTTTGAATTTTTTCTACAACTGTTGTAAACAAGATGAATATTTTACTACTTCTTGTCATTCATCAAGGATATAACTTAGTCTCAATAGTATGGAAAATGAGATTGAATCATCATGTAACTGATTTAGTGTCAATTATTTTATTTAAATATGGACATAGACTTGTATTTTTTGAAATCAACACTGTGTAACTATTTTGAATGAACTATATTTTTTTGTAATAAGCATTTATGTAAACAAGAAGATTGTTATACACATTTTTTGAGACCTACTTGATACTTGAGAAAGAAACTTGATAATATTTGTATTGGACTTGTACAATTTTTTTTCAAAACAATTAATGTGAATACAGCTAAGATGTTATGATGTTATGCTTCTACTTGTATAGATATATTCTCATGAGCAAAGTAATGTAAACTCAAAGATTGTATTACAACTGACACAATTTTTCTCAGTTGAATTTTTTGACTTAAGATTTTTGAACTTTGTACACAATTATTATTTGTTGAAAACACAATGTATTACTGAACTTGAACTATTACTACTTACATTTATGGAAAAATACTAAGTGAACATAAGGTACATGGGCAATAAACACAATGAAGGATACTTACTATTTTGAATTGATGCTATTACATTTCATTAAATATTGTGATAATTATATGTGTACAGATTTACTTGTGTAATTTTAATGCACTACAATTTTGCTTATGAAGATGCCAAACTTGATATTGAAGGAAGAATTTGTAAACAATGATTGTTAAGCAATTTGATTTTGAATTTTGACACATACATACATTTTGAATTATTCTTGCTTAACACTTGCATATTGAGACATGTATTTTTTTGAACCAATTATTGTATATTGAGACTTACTGGTAACATTTTCTAATTATTTGTACATATTGATACATATTGGTGTCAAGCATTTTCTGACAATTTTGAATTATGAGTACACTATATTGTCAAAGATTTTTTCACACAGAGATATTAAGAATATATTGTAATTTTTTCACATTGTGACTGAGATTTGTCATTGAGAGTTGTCACACTTTACACATAAAATTATATTGTAGACCGCAGACATTAAACATTGAATTATATTGGAGACTGCAAACATTGATGTAAATATTTAACTCAGTATGAGTATTTTTGAATTGCCTACATGAATGTGTTATATTTTTGAGAGTTTTGCCAGTGTATGAATAATTTTTTGAGACAAAGTATAACTTGAGTGACATTTTGTTACACGGAGAATGATTTACACATACATTATTTGAATTAGCACTCTGTAATTGTACATATATGAGATAGCATTAAGCAATTTGTTCTAATTGATCGCTACATATGTTGTCTAATTGAAAAAATTTTTTTTCAAAAATTTTTTAAAAGGGGGGTGATAGGTAATGTCACCACCTCAAAGTTGGTGCCATTGGGTGGACACCCCAGTTAATATATGATGAACTCAATTCACTACCATGTTGTGAGAATGTGAATACTTTTAATGATATGTGAACAGTCAGTTGAGAGAGAAACTTTGATAGAGTCACTAGTATGTAGTTGTTACAAGAAGTTGATTTGATAAAGTTGTTTAAGATTTTGTAATGGACTGAAGTTATTTACTATGAGTTATTTGTGAATCATTCGTTTATGGATATTTGAATCATTCTGAAGTTGTGTATCATTCCTACAAGTGGTGTATATATTTGTACTTATTAAAGTATTATTTGTGTCTGCTATATAACGAGTCATGTACGAGTGGTGTTAGTACGTATAGATTATATAGAGTATTGATCCTGACGAGTCTACTATTAACAAGTTAATGAATGAACCCACATGTCACCTCCACGCCTACAGTGAACGCAGTAATAGAGTAACATTCAACTATATATAAAACCCGTGGTGACATTTATGGCGTCAGAAGTGGTAGTTTAAACCATTGGACTTTACACATTATTAAAGTAATTTGTATCTGCTGCTCATTTCCTCATTTCGTCAAGTGACATTTATGGTGTCAGAAGTAGCGAAAAAGGATTATTTGTATTATATTTATACTGTCAGAAGTAAAGAAGTAATATTGTATTGGACATTTATAGTATCAGAAGTATCGTCAAAGGGACATTTTTTTGCCAGAAGCGGTCATAGAAGTAATATTTGTATCTGGCATTTATCGTATCAGAAGTGCCAACGTATCGTATTTATCAGTACCTAAGAAGAAGAAGTCAAGTAATTTGTAATGCCGACAAGTAATTTAAAAGTGATATTTCAAGGATAAATTTGATTTGAAGTTGACAACTATACAATCAAGAAAAAGTAACTCTATGATATTTTGGTACAATTGTAAACTAGATCGAGAAAGCTGGTAAACAAAGCCAAGTCCTGTTTTATTGGACTCTTTATTTCATTTGTAATCGTAAAGATGACCTAGATCTACAAACATTGAGACCAGTCGACAATTTTTCAAAGTGAGATCCACGTGAGAACACAGGTGATCAGATCCAAAGACTAGATATTTTGCTAGCCTAGATCTATTTTTAGACAAAAGAGTTCTGCACTTAACAGACTACTAGAATCTAGATCTATTTTATCCTGTACTTCAAATTGAATCCAGTATTGCCAGTATTTTTTCGACTACATTTGACTACACACCTGATCGTCTACGTGTCACATTGACCTGCCATGACACACTACACACAGTTGCTACTCTTAGCAAGTTATTGTTCATCTGTGATGACCTGAACAATTTTATCTGTTCCTGTTAGATTATTTTCAACTTCAACATATTGTTTCCAGTTGACTACTGTCCTAAGTGTCATTTATCTGGAAGCCTGATATGTGGTCGTACGTTTACACCAGTTGAAATAGCCTGAGGAGCTCATCATTGTTCCAGTCACTATTATTATTATTATCATCATTGTTCCAGTCAATTTATTATCCTAACAAGTGAGATGCTGAGACAACCCTGGTGTGAAACCAGACATGCTGAGACTACACTAGTGTGAAACTAGCAACCCTGATACTACAACCTATTTGTGTGTGTGAAAAATGCAAGTCGTCGTTTGAAGACAGCTGATGGACTTTGGATTATTACTATTTGTTACTCAAGGACTTGTGTATTTTACCATGATACTGTGGATTTAAACTGTCAAATTGGATACTATTTTTCAACGACTAATGAAGTACTTTATCATTTTACCGTGGATTATCTAGCAAGTTGGATTATTATTATTATTATCGTGCAAGTACTTTGAACTTTAACGAGTAACGAGTGGATTAATATTAATATTTTTGAACATTATGAACTATACTTGTGATCTAATTGAATAAGGAGCATCACCGGAACTTTGATTTATGAACTGTACTTACAAGTCAAGTGGACATTTAAGGGAAGTAACTTACTTTGATTACCCTTTGATATTATTATTGATTAGTTCTCTTTGAACTTCACCACAATTTTTTTTATTACATATATGTCTATCTGTAATATTATTGACCTTTAGGGACTAAATTTCATTATCTATTGAGTCTGAGCATTTATAATTTTTTTTCAAGTAAGCATCCAGGATTGGTAGGGACTCTTTAGATAAAGTAAATACTTAATCGTATAGCTGTCTAGTCAAGTTAGTATTTTGTCATCCATCCATAGTGTTGTCAAACTCTTATAAATAGTGTCTTTATTTACATTTGTTAAATTTTTTTCGTCACTGTCATTACTTATCGTAATTCTTTCGTCTACTATTTCTACTATCTTGTAACGTCCTTTAAAGCAGACTGTCTAGTTATCTATAGTGTATTTATATCTGTCTAATTAATTATTTTTACACTTATTCATACTTTTTAATTTAATTTTGTACTATTATTACCACAACACATCTTGATACACTTATGACATATTTTTGAGTTCAGATTATATATATTTTTGATACATTGTGTGATAAATTTGAGTTGGAATTGTGACAACATTAATTATATTACATATTTTGAGTACGAATAACTATTTTTGGCACTTGGATATACATATATTTTGACTACAAGTAACTATTTTTCACATTTAAGTGGGGAAAGCACAAGTAACTTAATTGGCATATATTGATTGATTGGCATACATATATTACATTGATCACTATTACACTAGTAAAGACTAAGGATTTATTTGTGGCAATAATTTTTTGTATTACAATTTGAGCTACTAGAGACATATAAACACATAATTTAACAAAGTACATATCTACTATTATTATTATTTCATCAGATCTCTTATAAGGGCTTTAATCTATATCAACATTTGTATTAACTATCTAAGGCACACATATTATATATTATTCAATTGAATTGTACACATTATTGATTTAAATAACTAAAATGGCTGAATATGACAAACTTATAGAAGTAGCTGACAAATTAAAGTTAAAAGATGAAGATAGAGCAGCATTTATTAAAATTGAAATAGAAAGAATCAGAGCTGAAAAAGACAAGCAACGGGAAGAAAGGCTACAAGAAAGAAGATTTAGAGAGAAAGAACAAGAAAACATAGAAAAAGAAAAAGAACGTCAGCATGAAAAAGAACAACGCCAACATGAAGAAAGAGAAAAAGAACGCCAACATGAGATCAAGTTAAAAGAGCATGAAGAGAAAATGGCCAACCTAGCTAAAGAAAATAAAGAAAAAGCAGAGAATCAAACTTCAACTCCTCAGCAGTATCGCAGCAAATTTAGGATGTTTGATCCAAAAGAAGACACACTAGAGAACTTTATTATCCAATTTGAATTCATTTGCCAGACATCAAATATGACTAGTACACAAATGGCACAACAACTACTTGCAAATCTAAGAGGGGAACCTTTGAATATCATTGATACACTAACCACTGAGCAAAGAAAAGACTACAACACAGTAAAAACCAGACTTATAGACCATTATGGAAAAACAGAAGAGAGCTACCGTAAACTATTCAGGGAAATTAAGATTACCAAAAGTTCAGACATAAAAAGGACAATCCACGAGATGAGACAAAATATGATCAAGTGGCTACAACTTGCCAACTGCAACCTAGAAGACCCTAAACAGATCCTAGATTTTTTTCTAATAGAAAATGTGCTAACAAATGTAACTGATAATGTATTTTCTTTTCTGAAAGAAAGAAAGATAAAGAATGAAACTGAATTAGTGGCAAACCTGATTACAAAGATTCTCATCCAGGCATCACTTTAGATAAAAGAGAACTGTACAACATTGCAGCAACAGCGACAGAAGATAACTCCAGAACTACTAACAAATTTAAATACTCTAGGAACCTTCAATGTTTTTTCTGTGGCATTTTGGGTCACACCAAAGCGGAGTGTAGAAAGAGACAACAACAAAATCAATATAGAAATAACAGAAATTTTCAGAACAGAAATTTTGGGAGCAGAAACAGCTACAGTCCAAATGATAACAGACCTTATCAACAGCAATATGAGCAACCAACAAACAGAAGAACATGGCAAAGCTACAGCTCACCTAACAATAGATCTTATCAAGAGAACAGATGGCAAAATGACAGAATGTCACGAAGAGATCAATTTGATGATAGACAACATAATTATCAATTTCAAGATAGACAACATAATTATCAATTTCAAGATAGGCAATATACTCACCACAACAATTACACTAGATCAAACACAGCAGCAGTAGCAACTGAAAGACCAATACAAAATGAAACGGTGGCATATGTTCAAACTAAAGTAGCCAAGTTGAAAGTGTATCCTGCTTATGTGGATGGCATAAAAGTATTTGCATTACGTGACAGCGGCTGTACCTCAATTATAGCTAAAAAATCCCTTGTAAAGCCTGAACAGATACTGGAGGATAAGGTCAAATTGACATACGCAAACAAAGACCTTTGGGAGATATGCGAAACAGCACTAATTTTTATAGAATCCCCATGGTTCACCGGACACTATAAAGCCATACTGATGGACAACCCAGCTGAAGAATTGATAATAGGCAATATTGAAAACATAAAAGAACTGTCTGAAGAAGCTTTAATAAAATGGGCTAACAGTGTTAACCAAGAAAACATTGAGCTAGCATCAACCACCAATGCACATGAGCACAACAGTGTCAGTATAAATGAAGCACACAAACAAAATGATTCAAGTACATATACAAATAAGATAGATGTAGCATGTCAAACAGATAACACAGCACTAGAATTGAATAGTGAAGTATGTTCCTATACAAATATTCATTCAGACTATACACTTCAATACAAAACTACTTATGAAAAAATGGCCTTAACATTTAAGAATAGTACACAATTAGAACTCTATACTGCTTCAATTGATGAACACAATGTTAAATGCATTATTGATGAGGAATCTACCACAACCTTTGTACACAAATTTTTAGTTAAACAAGAAAACTATCTAAATGACATAGCTGTTGTCACTTTGCCTAACAATAAAGTAATACATTGTAAAACTGCCATGGTAGACATAACAACACCTTGGATAAATGGGAAATTTAAGGTCGTAGTACTAGAGAACACTATTTGTCCAATTATCATTGGAGCATACCCTAATGTAGTAAAACCTTGGGAAAAGCCACAAGTTAGAACCAATCTATGTCTATACAAATTGCCTGGTCATTGTTCATTGGATGATATCTTGTCTTATGTTCAAAATGTATCTAGTAATTTTACCTACACTGGTATTGAAGAACACCCTAAATATGGCTATTTTATGTGGGTAGATAACAAAGATTTTGAGGAATACAAGAAGATTTTGCATGAAATGTATGAAAACAATATTCAAGGTCAGAGAGTTAAAGTCACTATTGTAAATTTCAAAGATTTGAGATTTGTAAAGTAAACACTTATTTTTTTACAACCAACCATGATGTCATTGAGTAAACATTGATCTTTATTGTGTAAGCATTGAACATTATTTGCAAGCATTGTACTAGAACATATTTTTCAAAGTGTATTGTAAACAAACATTGGAATGTCATTACTATTTTGTAACCAACATTTTTTGACATGCTTTTGTAAACAAGAATGAATTTTTTTGAACTCAGCAATGTAAACAAACTATTGAATTTTTTCCCAACTCATTCAGTACTTGTGTAAACAAATTTTTCTCATAGTATTGAGAACTTTGAATTTTTTCTACAACTGTTGTAAACAAGATGAATATTTTACTACTTCTTGTCATTCATCAAGGATATAACTTAGTCTCAATAGTATGGAAAATGAGATTGAATCATCATGTAACTGATTTAGTGTCAATTATTTTATTTAAATATGGACATAGACTTGTATTTTTTGAAATCAACACTGTGTAACTATTTTGAATGAACTATATTTTTTTGTAATAAGCATTTATGTAAACAAGAAGATTGTTATACACATTTTTTGAGACCTACTTGATACTTGAGAAAGAAACTTGATAATATTTGTATTGGACTTGTACAATTTTTTTTCAAAACAATTAATGTGAATACAGCTAAGATGTTATGATGTTATGCTTCTACTTGTATAGATATATTCTCATGAGCAAAGTAATGTAAACTCAAAGATTGTATTACAACTGACACAATTTTTCTCAGTTGAATTTTTTGACTTAAGATTTTTGAACTTTGTACACAATTATTATTTGTTGAAAACACAATGTATTACTGAACTTGAACTATTACTACTTACATTTATGGAAAAATACTAAGTGAACATAAGGTACATGGGCAATAAACACAATGAAGGATACTTACTATTTTGAATTGATGCTATTACATTTCATTAAATATTGTGATAATTATATGTGTACAGATTTACTTGTGTAATTTTAATGCACTACAATTTTGCTTATGAAGATGCCAAACTTGATATTGAAGGAAGAATTTGTAAACAATGATTGTTAAGCAATTTGATTTTGAATTTTGACACATACATACATTTTGAATTATTCTTGCTTAACACTTGCATATTGAGACATGTATTTTTTTGAACCAATTATTGTATATTGAGACTTACTGGTAACATTTTCTAATTATTTGTACATATTGATACATATTGGTGTCAAGCATTTTCTGACAATTTTGAATTATGAGTACACTATATTGTCAAAGATTTTTTCACACAGAGATATTAAGAATATATTGTAATTTTTTCACATTGTGACTGAGATTTGTCAT
Organism: Biomphalaria straminea; assembly: GCA_021533235.1. Classification (NCBI taxonomy): domain Eukaryota; kingdom Metazoa; phylum Mollusca; class Gastropoda; family Planorbidae; genus Biomphalaria; species Biomphalaria straminea. The sequence continues at coordinate 4,671 of JADKLZ010030039.1, read as the reverse complement.
TGAGAGTTGTCACACTTTACACATAAAATTATATTGTAGACCGCAGACATTAAACATTGAATTATATTGGAGACTGCAAACATTGATGTAAATATTTAACTCAGTATGAGTATTTTTGAATTGCCTACATGAATGTGTTATATTTTTGAGAGTTTTGCCAGTGTATGAATAATTTTTTGAGACAAAGTATAACTTGAGTGACATTTTGTTACACGGAGAATGATTTACACATACATTATTTGAATTAGCACTCTGTAATTGTACATATATGAGATAGCATTAAGCAATTTGTTCTAATTGATCGCTACATATGTTGTCTAATTGAAAAAATTTTTTTTCAAAAATTTTTTAAAAGGGGGGTGATAGGTAATGTCACCACCTCAAAGTTGGTGCCATTGGGTGGACACCCCAGTTAATATATGATGAACTCAATTCACTACCATGTTGTGAGAATGTGAATACTTTTAATGATATGTGAACAGTCAGTTGAGAGAGAAACTTTGATAGAGTCACTAGTATGTAGTTGTTACAAGAAGTTGATTTGATAAAGTTGTTTAAGATTTTGTAATGGACTGAAGTTATTTACTATGAGTTATTTGTGAATCATTCGTTTATGGATATTTGAATCATTCTGAAGTTGTGTATCATTCCTACAAGTGGTGTATATATTTGTACTTATTAAAGTATTATTTGTGTCTGCTATATAACGAGTCATTTACGAGTGGTGTTAGTACGTATAGATTATATAGAGTATTGATCCTGACGAGTCTACTATTAACAAGTTAATGAATGAACCCACATGTCACCTCCACGCCTACAGTGAACGCAGTAATACAGTAACATTCAACTATATATAAAACCCGTGGTGACAGATATCAAACTTGAAACCGGCTAATTCCAATTTCCACCTTTGTATCTTATCGTTTTTAATTTTCCTGCTATGAGTGTCCTTGAAAATGAATGAAATAGATCGTTGGTCGGTAACGAGGGTAAAATAGTTACCGCACAAATGATGTCTCCACTTTCGTATGGCTTCAATTATTGCAGTAGCTTCTTTTTCAATGGCGGATTGATGTTTTTCACTGGGTGAAAGTGTCCTGGAGAAGAAGGCAATAGGTCTACCATCTTGATTTAGCGTAGCTGCCACAGAAATATCAGAAGCGTCTGTTTCGACTATTAAAGGGCGGTCATAGTCTATAGTGAAGATGGCTGCTTTCTGTAACTCTAGTTTTAAGTCCTCCAAAGCTGTTTTTACATTTGTGGGTACCGGGAAAATTTGATTTTTCATTATAGGATACATTTTGTCTGAGAATTTCGGTATCCAGTGGGCATAATATGCCAAGAGTCCTATGATTCTTTTCTGAGACTTCATATCTTTAGGAGGTGGTAGATCTCGAAGGGCTTGAAATCTATCGGGATCAGGCTTCAAGTGTCCTTTGGATATTTCATATCCAAGCAGCTTTACCTTATTAGTGGCGATTACACTTTTACTTTCGTTGAAGGTTATTCCGTATTCTTGAGCTACCTTCTGAAACCGCAAAAGATTTTTGTTGTGAGATTCTACATCTGTACCACATATTGTTACATTGTCGACATAGGCAAACGTGTCAGACAACTTTTCTTTTTCTATGATAGTGTCTATGGTTTTCTGGAAGCACGCTACACCATTAGTGACGCCAAAAGGTATTCTACAAAACTGGTAGAGTTTCCCGCAGGCTTCAAAAGCTGTGTATTTCTTTTCACTCTGTTGAATAGGTATTTGGTGATAAGCACTCTTTAGATCCAATGTGCTAAAGATTTCATACCTGGAAATGTTCTCCACCATTTCATCCACTCTTGGCATAGGGTAAGCGTCCAGATAAGTAAACCTATTTATAGTTTGGCTGTAATCGACGACCATTCGCTTTTTGTGCCGCTCATTGGTCGTGACTAGGACTTGAGCTCTCCAAGGCGATTTGGAAGGTTCAATGATACCATTTTGTATCAATCTCTTGACTTCAGCTTTAATAAATTGTGTGTCTTGGAAGGAGTGACGGCGAGATTTAGTTGCAATAGGTCTGCAATCAGGAGATAAATTTGCAAACAATAGTGGTGCCTCTACCTTAACAGCATTGAGCGAGCAAACATGAAATGCAGGTCGACTACCGTTGAATGGAAATATCAGTTCTTTGTGTAATGCGAGGAAATCCAACCCAAGTACTACATCAGTGCAAAGTTCATCTAGTAACGAAAGCTTGAATTGATTATAAACTTCCCCTTTGTATTTTAGCGATGCAAATATGTGGCCTCTAGTGACGCTTGACAGTTGAGATGACGCCATAGAAATTTTGTGCTTTGAATGTGTCACTGACCAATCATACTCTCTTGGTATGTTTGAAGAAATGTAGCTTTCCCCGCTACCTGTATCAATTAGGGCTTTTAGGTCTACGCCATTTAGGGAGATGTGTACTGTTGATTTAGTTAAACTAGGTACGGACGAAGCAGCACTTAGTGATGTTAGATGTGTAGAGCCCTTAATGCAGCTAGACTCTTTACGTGATTGTCTTTTAATCTCGTGGCTAGGAGATGTTTTGACTTTAGGTGTGTTGCGGGACCTGCAGACCTTCGAAAAATGTCCATTTTTCCCGCAAGAATGACACAAGCAGTCTTTGGCAGGACATTTCGCTCGGAGATGCCGACTTCCTCCGCAAAAGAAACATTTAGTACTCACTGTTGCGATTGTTTCTGAGTCTCCCATTTCTTCGGTAGAGATTGCCGATGACAGAGGAGATGACTCTACCAAATGAGAAGGAGCACTAAACGAACTGGATTCTTTTTGGGCCATGTCGAGTGTCTTGGCAATATCTAAAGCCATTTTCAAGTCAAGGGATCTTTTCTCAAGTAGCCGCTGTCTTATTACACTCGAACGCATGCCGCTAACGAAGGCATCACGTATGGCGTCCTCTTCATTTTTGTCTGCACTAACAGCTCGAAACTGACAATCTCTGGCCATCACTCTCAGCTTGTGTACAAATTGATCAAGACTTTGATCGACTTCTTGTTTGCACGTTGCAAGCAAATGTCTGGCCAACGTTTCATTAGGGGCCTTCACAAATAAGTTCTCAAGAATAGATTTTGCTTCTGAGTACTTAGAACAGGTAGAAATATGCTGATATAAGGATGGAGATACAAAGTTGCATAGAAGGTCAAACTGTTCGCTTTCACTAGCCCCTACCTTCGTTGCGAATCTGTCGAAGCAAGAAATCCAGTGTTTCCACGCAATGGAAGCCGTGGTTGAGCATGGATCAGCATCCAGTCTATTGGGACGCAAAAACTTCTCCATTTAAGAATGGTTATATTGTAATAAATTGAAATAAACTGAATTAACACATAACCTTATAAACAAGGCTTTATTACAATAAAACTCGACTGCTACACACAATAACATAGTACAGACTGGTCACGATTCACAGACTACGATAATGCGAACACGATTACAAATACAAGCACGATTACAAACACGGGTAACACAAAAGTCCATTTAACAATCACTCCACCCAGTCTTCACCAGGACTCGAACCCGGGATCCCCGCTTCAAAAGCCAAGCGCCTTACCGCTCAGCCGCCGCTCTTCCCAGACTATACATACCAAGCTACTTTTGTTTCCTTACTATGATGATAATGTCGAAACGTTTTTAGTCTGGTTATCATGAACCGTCCATGAAACACATTCGTGGTATTTGCGCTTATGAATTTAACTAATTTAAATTGTTGATTAAATATAGACACAGAAAGGTTTTTAATTCATTGTGTGTCGGTCATTTTTCGTTTTTCTATTTCATTTGGAACTACAATTTTCACTTCAGCTTGGGCTTCTTTTTCTTCTTGAAACTGTCAGGTAGAGTTGAGCCCTCAGCTCTTGGAACTCTAGGCCAGCAAACGTGAACAAGAGCTCCCTCTCACCGGCCTGAATGAGAACAGTGAACACTGGCGGGTGGGTCAGACTAGCGGCAAGAGGCCGAGTACACTAAGACCCCCGCCCTTTTCCTTTTCTATACCAGGCTAACCGTTCGGGGCACGCCATTTATGTAAAGACCCCTTGAGGAACAGCGCCTAGATTGTGACAAGGTTGTGGGAGCTTTTTTACAACTCCGCACAGTGCAATGAGGATGCTCTCGGCTCAAAAATTGTTGTCAGATGCGGCCTTAGAAGTGCGCGGGACCCTGGGCGAATGTCAAATGCGGGCCCTGCGCTGGAAAAGTAGACTAGATATTGTAGATATATCGTACAATGTCAGGCTAACGGGATGGTCCGCCTCTAACACTGAAGGTATTTTTACTTACTGAACATACTATATTACGTAAGTACTGTACTGTTGACCTTTAAACTATATAAACTCGAAATGTTCTCTAGCTTAACTTTTGAATCTTACAAGTCCACAAAATGTTATGTATAAGACATCTGCTCTTTGTGGCTAACATCAATCGTGCAATCAATGATAACGGGAAAATAACCCTAACCCTGCTTACCTTAAGCCTAATCGTTTCCTCCTACGATCGTTTCCACATGGGCGCCACTATGAGGCAAAGTAGCATGCCCGGGGCCTTGGGCCTCCAATTACCTAACGCGGCCCTGAAACGACAAACCATTCTCATCCAATGACCGATGATTGAGAATACGTCATTTTGAGAAC
>JADKLZ010030027.1:0-10146 GCA_021533235.1 Biomphalaria straminea | reverse complement strand
AAATGTTTACTTTTTTATTAGGTGCTTTAAGAAGCATTAATAAACAATGAAACGTGACCAAAACGATCCTAGGAAGACAACGGTGATAGAAAGTTGTGATGTTTGCTATTTATATTGTAACAAACAATAATTTTTCTTTTTGCTGAGATGACGGAGTTTCTTAAAACAGAGATACTTTCAATCAAACCTTAAATACATAATGTCTTCAAGCAAGAGACGAATATTACCAGTGAATGTATTCAATGAAGTATTTGTTGTTGTTGAGTTTCTTTCTGTTACTGTGGATGGTTTAGTCTGATTCGGACTTACAGCTGTAACATAGTGAAGACAACATATAGACCTGTGACACTCGCTTAAACCTTTACTCCTCTAAATGCTATAATAAATGAAGGTTATTGTGTCCATATTGACGAAATTATTTTTAAAAATTATACAAATCGTTAATTTGTATTCAAAGATTTATAAAAAAAAATAAAATCAAACGAACTTAAAACTAAAATGTTTTTTTTTAATTTGGTTTGGCAATATTACAGTTAGGTCATCTGTTGGGTCCAACAATATTACAGTTAGGTCATCTGTTGGGGACCGTTCAATTCGAGGTAACCTAAATTTAAAAGGACAAAAGCCAAAAAGAGCCGCGATGTTTAAATTACATTACAGGAACACGATTTGTACAATTACAAACATATGTGACTCTTCAGGAAAAAAGACAAAAAAAAAAGGATTGTAGCAAACTTACATTGAACACTGAACTAATACATATAAATACAAAACCAAAACCTAATAACATACTTAAACACAAAGATAAAAGCACTTTTATTATTCCATAGCCTATGATAAAAACTGTGTGGTTTTTATTTTCCTAGTTGCATTTGAGCATTGAATCAAAGATTTAGCAGAGTTTAAGACTCTAATTAGCATGCACGACTATGTTAAACATGAATACGCTTAGAACAGAATTATTTTTTTTCTTTTGAAGTAAAGTTGTAATTTTAAGAAACAATTTGTATGCTAGTATAAATAGCATTAATTGAATTTGAGACATGAAATGTTTTTAAAATGTTGATTATATTAATATTACGAATGTCATATGTTAATTAGTCAGTAGTATAGAGACAATAACATATTTTAACATATTTTAATTATTCAGAAGTATAGAGACAATAACATATTTTAACATAACTTTTTTTAATTAGTCAGTAGTATAGAGATAATAACATATTTAAATATAACATATTTTAACATAACATATTTTATTAGTCAGAAGTATAGAGACAATAACATATTTTAACATAACATATTTTGATAAGTCAGTAGTATAGAGACAATAACATATTGTTACGACCTCACCATGCGCATCGCAAGTCTAGCTAGCGCACCTCTAGTGAACGGACTATAACATGATGTTTACAAGAGAGTAACGATTTCCGCCCAATGCTAGAAAGTGGAAATAAAGACACTGTAGCTAATGAAGATGTTATTTGTGTAACTGTGATGTCTTATGAATAAATATATGTCTCGTTGAGTTGGCCTTGTCTCTTATATTATTACAATGGTGTCAGAAGTGGGATTATAGGCAGCTCAACGAGAGGAGGTAGGATTTAATCACAATGACATCGCTGAAAACATTAGACCTACTCTCAGTTAAAGAGCTTAGAAAGGAGCTCCGTGATCGATATGAGAAGCTTGGTGGTACCAAGGAGGTGCTTACAGCTCGTCTCCGGCAAGCCTTGGTAGATGAAGAAGAAGATCCGGATGCTTACTTGTTTGAAATAGAACCGGATATTTATGAGCTCATTGGCAAGATGCATGAAGGTGTTGATGCAATGTGTGAACAAATGAACATGATGGGGAACAAGATAGATGAAATGGTATCACAAGTAGAAGGCCAAATAGACCAAATTGATCAAATTGAGTCGCAAGCAAAAGGAGGAATAAACTTGTTGATGAAGGAGCAGTTGCCTGTGGACTCGTTGGTGAAGAAGTTGCATGGTCAGGACTGTGGCTGCACAAACAGTGGTGACGGAGACGCTGAGGATTGGAGCGCCGTCTGTGTCTGTGTTGTGGGCAAGTCTTGTGGTTGTGACTTTAAAGACGAGGAACGTGACAACGATTGCTGCGACGATCTCGAACGGAAAGAGAGAAATGAAGAAACTGAAGTCTGTTATGTGCCCGAAGAGTTTGTTCCTGTTGCACCTGTTACCAGTACCTCAATCAGCCGGACAGATCGAGACAACGTTGGGTCTGCGTCTAAGCATATTGCTATAGACCTTAAAGACCTCTGCCTATCTGCCGGTGCTCATGAGGGAAATGTGAAGCTCGACAACTGCATCCAGAACTTGAGCATGAACTGTACGTGCGGCGCATCACACATAGAATTTGGGTGCCAAGAAAACCATCAACATGGCATGTGTAGCTCTGCCATCATCATTGACATTGGCATAAATGAATGTCAGTCAACCCACACTACATCGGAGCTGTCAAGAGGAAGACATCTTCCACTTGAACTTGAAGAGACATATCTCCTGGACGTGAGACTGTTGGCTGAGGATGACCGCGGCGCATTGGACTTGGTTTGCAACTTGGCTGAAGTTGAACCTGTAGTCCCCACGAGAGACGTCTGTCGGAAGGGTCTGCTGAAACGGCGTGTCCGATCAACGGCTGTGCTGAAGAAAACAAGGCTCGACACTATCTCGTTGAGTGTCTAACGGCCACGCCATCGCCTCAACAACAGCCTGATCAGCTGGAGAAAGAGGAAGCGACGGCCGCGGAAAACTGTGCAGATGGCTTCGTGGGCAACAGGCACCCTACCGCCTGTGGCTCCCACTGATCGACCTCCACCTGAACTGTCAAACCTCAGCTGCAGTGTTTTTCTTTTCGGGACGAAAAGTGTTAAGACGGGGGCAATGTTACGACCTCACCATGCGCATCGCAAGTCTAGCTTGCGCACCTCTAGTGAACGGACTATAACATGTTTACAAGAGAGTAACGATTTCCGCCCAAGGCTAGAAAGTGGAAATAAAGACACTGTAGTTAATGAACCTGGGAGACAGAGGCACATGACAGAGCATCATGGCGCCGCGCTGTGAGTTCCGGCGCACAGGTCGCTGAGGAAAAAAGAACAACGCTTGCGAAAGAAAAACGCCAGAGAAGGAAAGCAAGGCAAACGACACTAGCTCCAGCTGGAATTACCTGCCCAGAGTGCGGCCGAACATTCCGGGCTCGCATAGGTCTCACCAGCCACATGAGGAGGCACAGAACCCCAGTGCAAAGCCCTCAGCCCACTGGATGACAAAGTGGTCATCATCGAACCACGATGGACGAACTATATAAGTTAATGAAGATGTTATTTGTGTACCTGTGATGTCTTATGAATAAATATATGTGAACAAATAGATGCTATCTTACTAGACTTTTCCAAAGCTTTTGACAAAGTTCACCACCATAGTTTGCTTAAAAAATTAAAATATTTTGGTATTGATGGTCCATTGCATCAGTGGATTAAAGATTTTCTGATAGGAAGAGAACAAACCGTAATAATAGATGGTTCTAAATCAACACCAATAACAGTAAACTCAGGTGTACCACAAGGAACAGTCTTAGGTCCACTACTATTTCTAATTTACATAAACGATTTACCAAATTGCATTAGTTCAGAAACAAAAGTTAGATTATTTGCAGATGATTGCATAATATATAGGACAATAAAAACAACACAAGACACAGAAATTTTACAAAGAGAATTAGATGAATTACAGAAATGGGAATCAAATTGGAGCATGTCTTTCCACCCAGAAAAATGTCAGTTATTAAGAGTAACAAAAAAACTAAAACAAATTAATTCCACTTATCTTATTCATGATAAACCAGTAACACAAACTAAAAACGCAAAATACCTAGGTGTTATAATAAATGAAAAACTGTCATGGAATCCCCATATTGATGAAACTATAAAAAAATCAAACAAAGCATTAGGCTTTATTAAGAGAAATTTCTATAAATCAAATAAGAACATAAAACTAAAATGCTATTTAACCTTGGTTAGGCCAATAATAGAATATGCATCCTCTGTTTGGGACCCCTCAACTCAAGAAAACATTAAGAAACTAGAACAGACACAAAATAGAGCAGTGAGATTCATAACAAACGAATATTCACATTTCACTAGAGTAACACCTTTAGTAAAATCATTAAATTTAGAAAGCCTTCAGGATAGAAGACTTAAGAGTAAAGTAGCAATTATACACAAAACACTGAACCATAATCTCCAAATACAAAAACAAAACTTAATAAAATACTCAGAAAGACACAAAGATAAAGGCACATTCCTCGTCCCATATGCTAGGACAAATCTGTACAAATGCTCTTTCTTCCCTAGTGCCATTAGAGCATGGAATGGTTTGCCTGAGCTAGCCAGGAAAACCAGTGACTTGGCAGAATTTAAGTCACTGGTAAATATGCATGACTGAATGCATGACGCGTAGGACGTAATCATCTTCTTTTTTTGAAGTAACGTCTGTATTATATAAGATAAGATAAGATGTCTCGTTGAGTTGGCCTTGTCTCTTATATTATTACAATATTTTAACATAACATATTTTAATTATTCAGTAGTATAGAGACAATAACAGGCTTAAAAAATAAGCTGTATATCAAGATGAAGCATGTCGGATAAGATAAAGTCTAACCTACAGACCATAACAAACCTCCTGCACACAAATATCATCCCAATGGCCAGCTATTCTTGCGAGCCATGGAGGTCATCCATAAAGGTTGAAGAGATACTAAACGAGACTGAGCAGCTGTGAAGGATTCTTGGAACAACAAACTGATACCATATCACCAATAGAGAGATCCATTTTTTCCCTGCACATGCACTCGTCTAATGAGTGAAATGGTGACAAAACTTCATGTGAGGCTCGCGAGACAAATCCTTACACTGATCAAAGTCTGCTATAACATGGAAGCGAAAGAATAGCCATCCAGGTTGAACAAGGCGTCGCGCCTTCTTAAAAAGTAAAGTGCCATTCAGACCTTGCGATCTATGGGACAGATGATGTTAAGGTCAGCTGTTTCTTTGGCCAACGGTTAATGAGCAGGGTGTTATGTGGCCAGCACAACGACCAACCGCCTTTACTTTCCCCAACTAAAAACAGGTACCCATTAGAGTTGGGTGGACTCAGGGGTGCCCTAAAAATCCCGAAATTCAAAATCCCAGTCTTCACCGCGATTCGAACCCAGGACCTCAGGTTCGGAAGCCAAGCGCTTAACCATTCGACCACCGCACCCCCTGTCGCGCCTTCTTAGAAGTCTTAAAATTCGCGGGCATCAGCTGGTTTGGTTTGGTTTTAGTTTTAGGCACATCGGCACAGTATAGGCCATGTCGTGCCCGTAGTCCCTTAAGGACTACTCTCCCTCTATAAAAAGTCAGAGTTCATATAATTAACTCATTAAAATTAAGGTTTATTTACATTTAAAATAGCATAGGTAAAAATTTGGATATTTTATACAAATCTAGTGTAAATAATATGTGTATACAGTCTCACTTTGATTTATATTTGTGTAGAGAACTATCCGCCCTAGGCGGCGAACGAATCGGAAAAAAAAAACTAATTTAGTCTCATGTTACATTGGCCAGGAACAAAACCTTATAATTGTGTATGTCTATATCTAACGACACATTGACGAAATTTATTATTCTTGTCATGCACTTGAAGGCAGCTGAGGGTTTTCCGTCTCTTGAATTGGGAACTTGTTTAGAACTATCAATTTTGATTCTCCCACCAGTGTAGAAAACTTATTTTATTAACTACAACAACAACATACTTGATAAGTTTTGTTCAAATCTTTCAAGATCTTTTTGACTGTTTAAAAAAAGAAACATGTTTGTATTTGGGGAATTGAGCTTGCGTTTTATCAATAAAAATAAAACATATTAGACGATGCGAATCACCCGCAAGATTGCAATCACCAGTACAGCCCTGTGGAACGTTGGACAACTCATTGGTCACCTAAAACTTGTCTCCATACGTTGTGACACAATCTTGCTACCGGGAAAAAAAGATGGGCTTTAATGTGACTAGAGTCAGATCGACGCAGTGCGCTACTCCACTTTATTTTAATCAAAGTCTCAACGCTAGTCACTTGGTCAGTAACTAAGCGCTATATAATTAGAGTGGATTTTTATCAATGGTATAGTACAAATGAAACACTGCTGAATAAAAAAAATTCAAAATAAATGATTTCTCTTCATACATACAACAAACGACAAGACATTTCAATAATTAAGACCTATTCTTGTGACCTATTCTTCATGTATGTTTAACATATGCATTTTTTTCAACATAAATAACGTAGAGATAAAACAAATTTGAATTGTCTTTTACTTATAAAGTTTTAGCGATCCACTTCATTTTTAATTTTCACGGCCAAATAAAAACAAAAGTAGAAAAACTTACTAATAATGCAACTGGCTTGGTCAGTGGTACCAACAGTGGCCGTCATTTTACCTCCTGGACATGGCAAGCAGGCTTCATTCCCTTGGACATTTTTATAAGTGCCCAGTTGACAAGGCTGACATTTGCGGTCCACGTTCAAGAAGTAGCCGGGTGCACAGAATACTGGCACACAGAAGTAAAACGGATATAGACACGATAAATACAGATGAAGAGCTTTTTTGTTTTGTAGTCCATTGGACCATCAAGAGAGTATTTTGTATGGAGTTTCTAATTAGTTAAAACCATTAAATTTATGTTGTCTATTCATGTAATGGAATTGTGATGCTATAGATATATACTAGGTACCACCCACAAAGTAGTAAAGTAAAGTGTCCCCTTCAGAACTTGCGATCTATGGGGCAGATGCAGATGGAAACAGATGCAGGGACGTAGAAGAAACAGGTTTAGAAAGAGAATCAAGAAAACATTAAAGAATTAAATTAATTAAAGAATAGTCGTGTTATTGAAAGAGATTCTGTCTATTCAAGGCCAAGGTCTATTATAGGAATGAAGAAAGACGGATCAAGTTTGGTGCCCTAAAGGTTTCATAGACTACATGATACCTGAAGGTAATAATAGTATAATAATATATGTGTATAAAAAAAATCTTAACTCATTGGTCACATTAAAAAACCTCGAGGTCAACTGTTATATTCGTTTGAAAATGTTTCATTATTGAAAAAATTAATTATGGCTAGAATGACTTAAGATTGAAAATTTTCCATATGACTTCAAAGAAAAAAATTGACAGCGCTAACGTCACTGGCGTATATCCAGAATATCCAGCTTGCAGCTCAAGTGGGCAACATAAAAGGGATGTATGAAGGAATTAAAAAGGCTCTCGGACCCTCCCAGAACAAGTCAGCACCTCTTAAATCAACCACTGGGGAAATTATCACAGACAAGTGTCAACAAATGCATAGATGGGTCGAACACAACTCCGAACTCTACGCCACAACAAGCTCAGTCTCTGCCTCAGCTCTTAAGGCTATCATACAGCTACCCATAATGTACGAGCTAGACGAAATACCCACCCTGTTAGATCTCAACAAAGCCATAGACAACATGGCTGCCCGCAAAGCACCCGGATGTGATGGCATTTCCCCGGATCTTTTAAAACAGTGTAAGACTACACTTATCCAACCTCTGCACGACCTGCTTTGTAAATGTTGGCAAGAAGGTGCTGTGCCACAGGATCTGCGGGATGCAAAGATCATCACCCTGTACAAGAACAAAGGCGACAGGAGTGACTGCAACAACTACAGGGGAATCTCTCTCCTAAGCATTGTAGGCAAAGTCTTTGCTCGAGCCCAGGCTACAAAAACTTGCTGATCGAGTCTATCCTGAATCACAGTGCGGCTTTCGCTCCGAGAGATCCACAATTGACATGATTTTCTCTATCCGTCAACTTCAGGAAAAGTGCAGAGAGCAAAGAATGCCTTTGTACATCGCATTTATCGACCTGACCAAGGCCTTTGACCTTGTCAGCAGAGAAGGCCTCTTTAAAATCTTAGAGTTAATAGGCTGTCCACCCAAGCTGCTAAATATTATTGTCTCTTTCCACCAAGATATGATGGGTACAGTACAGTTCAATGGCGCCTGCTCCGAAAGTTTCAATATAAACAGCGGAGTAAAACAGGGATGTGTCCTGGCCCCAATCCTTTTTGGAATACTCTTTTCAATGCTAATCCACCACGCATTTGATAATTCCACCGAAGGCATATATCTCCATTCCAGATTTGATGGCAAACTTCTAAATATTGCTAGACTGAGGGCCAAAACTAAAACCAGAACAACCCTCATAAGAGACATGCTCTTCGCGGACGACGCAGCGGTTGTGGCACACTCACAAGAGGAACTTCAGCTACTAATGTCCCGCTTCTCTCAGGCCTGTAAAGAATATGGCTTAACTATTAGCACAAAGAAAACAAATGTTATGGGACCTCCTGCTACAGCACCACCCTCCATTCTCATAGATGATAACAAGCTGGATGCCGTGAACGAATTCTGCTATCTGGGATCCACAATTCAAGACGACCTTTCTCTAGATGAGGAGATAAAAAAACGTATAGGGAAGGCTGCATCGACCTTCGCTAGACTCAGGTCAAGAGTTTGGGAAAACCAGAAGCTAACTACAGCGACCAAAATGGAAGTCTACAAGGCATGCGTTATGAGCACGCTGCTCTATGGCAGTGAAACATGGACCACCTACGCAAAGCAAGAGCGAAGACTGAACTCGTTCCATTTGCGATGCCTTCGCAGGATCTTGAAAATCACATGGAAAGAAAAAGTGTGCAATACTGAGATCCTTGCACGAACAGGTATTCCCAGCATCTTTACAGCCCTCAGACAACGCCGCCTGCGCTGGCTTGGACATGTTCGCCGGATGGAGGACAATCGCATACCGAAAGTCATCCTCTACGGACAACTTGCGTCTGGCTCAAGAAAAACTGGTCGCCCCCACCTCCGTTACATAAATGTTATAAAACGCGACCTCAAATCAGTGAACATCAGTACTGACCAGTGGGAAGACATAGCTCTAGACCGCACCAGATGGAGAGAGACAGTGACCATGAAGGCTATGGACAGCGAAAGAGCATGGGCCTCAGCTCTGGAAGAAAAGCGGACAACGCGGAAAATGACCAGCACGTCTACCACTATTGCGAAGACCACCTTTACCTGCAATACTTGTGGACGGGAGTGTCTCTCCAAAATAGGGCTCCACAGCCACACGAGGAAGTGTGCGAGATGAACCATAGTCGTTCTACGACTGAAGGAGGCCAATGATTACGTCACTGGCTTACATCAGTTTAACAAAACATTTCTTTGCAAACATCAACAAGTTTAAATGAATCAATTGACCTAAGTAAACAATGCAAAAATCTTGTTATGACGCATTGCAATTAAGGGAGGTTTATAAGCGTCTGATCAGGGCCAGTAGTACTTTTAGACTTGTGAGTGTGGAGCAGGGGTGGACTGGCTATATGGGCATTTGGGCAAATACCCGGTGGGCCAGTACCCAAATGAGCCGATTGGACCACAGTAATTATCTTCTTATTTGATATAACGTCTGTATTTTATAAGATAAGGGCGGCTTGGATGTCACAAAGGCACGTATTAAATTTTTAAAGATATTTTAGTATTCTCTTACAAAAAAAGGGGCCCTCTGAGCGACGTACTTATATTCACTGTATGCATGTGTACAGCTATCGATACATTATCAAATTAACAGAATGATTTTCAGGGCAGGTAGACCTAGAATCGGATGTCCATCGTATAATATACAATTTATGGGCCGGGAGGTATATTATAGAAATGCCTGGGCCAATTTCGACACCCAATCCGCCCCTGGTGTGGAGCAACAAATAACCCCGCCTGCCTTTAAAAGTCAGTGTCCACCAAGCAGTGGTTCTCTTAAGCCCTCTATGAGGATCTGAGACAAGAGTACTTTACAGAAAGCAACTTAAGACTTCTTGAACGCTTTCATCCAAGATGTTTGCACACCATCATGGACATACGATGACAAGATTGCAGGGGCGTAGCTAGGAATTTTCCATTGTTTGGGGGGCCCGGGGCTTGACCTCTTTGAGGGCCTCTACAGCTGCTTATAAACTAATTTATTTTCAATGTAAAAACATTAATTTGTGGG
>JADKLZ010030026.1:0-13034 GCA_021533235.1 Biomphalaria straminea | reverse complement strand
TGACAGAAAAAGATAGAGAGATAGATTGACTAACAGAAAAACGGAGATAGAAAATGTAGATATTGTTATAAACCTGGTGGTGGGATGGATTTGAGTAGTGGTGTGTGTGTAGCCACCCCACGTAAATTGCCCCCAGGCTAGCGCTAGCGCTAGACAAGCTTTCAAGCTTGACGAGTTACAATGTTCAGCCGAGTCGAGTGTCAAGCTGGAGGTTCAGGAAAGATCGGCGGCGTGAACAGAGCTCATGATCCTCACGAGAATTGTAGTCGTCTGACCACCCAGAAACGTAAAAGGCGTTCTGTCCGATTCGAGAAGGCACGCAGGTACCCTATATAAAGAATGGAGGTTTCGCAGTCAAGACGGTTCAGCAAGGGGTTCACGATAGAAGGTTCTTTTTCTTATGACATATACGTTTGAGGTTCTGTACTGATTCTCAGATCTGAGCACAGGCTTTCGGAAAAATTATTGCTGGCTTCAGCGATCTCCTCTCAATTACTACTTAAAAATGTCTCTAATGATTTTTAGTTTGAGTGAGCAGTCTCGAATAGACTATCTTGTTTTTGAAGGTAGACTTGCAAATCATTAATTTCAGTTAATACAGGAGCCCAAAATCCAAGATAATTGAGAAAATCAAAAGACTGAATAGCAACTATTAATCCACCTGCTTCAGAACTAGTCGATAAATTTTGATCTCTGCTAGTTAATGTCTGCAGAGTTTCTATAATTTTTGAACATTTAACCTTAACCATCTTGACGTATTCTCTTCTGGCGCTCCAGCGGGTCTTAACTAAACGTTTAAGGCTAGTCCCGATTAATTTGATGATGATATCCCAACGGAGTGTTGAAGTTAAGATAAAGGCGTGTAATCAGTCTAGTGTACCAAAAAAATGTTACCAAATTGTCTTCAGTTTCAGCAGCTCGAATTGGCTAAATTAAGAGGATGGTTTGAGAAGGCAATGTATTGTGCATTGCCATTGATTTCTATAATACGTTTTGGAAACCGTAGTTTTGACCTTTCATGACCGCAGCATTATCATAGTCTTGACCCCTGCAGTCTATTATGTCTAAGCCAGTTGCTCTAGAATCATCTCAGCGATTCCAGTAGCATGCTTGTCCTTTGTGTCGATGAAGTCAATAGAAGACTCACAAACCTGCACCCCGTCATTATCCATGACAACATACCGTAACATTTGGAAAGTTTGATCCAGCTTTGAGATGTTAGACGTTTATCTAACGAACAGGCCTGAACATGGAGCTCTTCACTCCTGTCTAAGGGTTCAAAGCACTGACAGCCATAGAAAGAGTAAGGGGACCGTACCTCGTGCACAGCGCCTCTTTCCTGGGTCACACTCGCTATAAGTGGAGGAGGGGAGCTCTAAACCATGGGGAGTTTGTCTCATATTGCTATACAGTAACCGACACTGTTCAGTGCAAAGATCGCCTTTCCAGCTAACTGGACAGTGACGTCAGCCCTTTGTGGAACTGCTTGACCGACTTTATGGACTGATGTTCTAGCTTTTGAAACATACTCACACTGGGTAAAATAACAAGAAAAGGTCATCAACGGTATCCTGCTTGGGCCTTGTTCCTAATTTCTAGCCTACCAAATTCCACTACTAGGCGTTTCCACGAAGGCGCCACACTGAGGCGAAGGGAGCTGGAATCGTCCGTGAGATAGCCACCGAAACGTAACGACGAGATACCTTTGTCACTTTGTCATTATTTTGAAACTATTACGTCACTATCACGTCCCGTTTAGATCTCAGAAAGTAAAAGAGAAAATGAAAATCAGATATCACTATAATTTAAATAATTCAAAATTCTGATGCAACGGCTACTTTTTTCTTTTCTAAAAGCTCAAAATCAAATTTAAAAAAAAAATCACTTATGCAAGCAGTTTTTTAAAGAGAAAATCCCATTACAAAGGAGACCTAATTTAAGACAATTAATAATGTTATAAAATGTATTTAATGACACGTTTTTAGCGGCCCCCGTAAGAGAAAAAGCCGCTATTAGGTTTGTGCAAAATTTCCGTCTGTCCGTCTGTCACACTCAGGGCGCCAAAACTAGAAGAGGTACAAAAAATATTATATCACCATTAAATGCGGCTTGAAAAGCTTAGTGCAACGGCTACTTTTAGTTTTCTCAAAGCAAACCGTTTAATTGATAAAATTAATTATGCAAGCGATTTTTAATAATAATACACCAATTCTAAAACAATTACGTAAATGCAAGGGAGTCAATGTTACAATATGCTAACAAAGAAAAACACTTTTTCTTTCGTGTACTTGCGAAAAGCCCGGCCATGACTTAAATCTAAACTAATTTCTTCAACTTATTTTTTTAAATCAGATTTTAAAATATTTTTTTATTAGTGTCCCCATTAGAATGAAATAATCTTGTTATTGTGCCTTTTGTCTGTTTGTTCGTCTGTCAGTCACGGTTAGATAAAAAAAAAACACTAAAGGCTATTGAAAATCTGATTTTACCTTTAATGTTCCTTCAAAAATATTGCGTTAGTTTAAGTATGTATAATAGATTGTTCCGGATGTTGTATGATAGATTGTTCCGGATGTTTTGTAAAAAAAATCAATGTCAGAGAATGTTTGTTTGCTCTTCTAACTTATATTAAATTTTATTATTATGCTTAAAAGTTGCAAAAACATATGATCTTTAATATGTTGTTTCGGTTTTTTTATGTAAATAAAATATAAATACTAAATTAGAATCTCTATACTGACTTATATTTCATTAACTACAAAGTTGTTCCGGATAATTTAACAATATTACAATTTTATTCTTTGACAATACGTCACTATAGTTTATTTATCGGTATTAACTCCTTCGTATTTTTAACTTTAAAAAATGTATGTCCTATGACTTTTTTTTTTTCAAAAGTATCGACAATAGGTTGTTCAGGATTTTTATAATAAGAAAGAAATTTAATAGAAACGATTATCGAAAATCACTTTTTGTGGCTCCTGTAGGGGGAAAAGCTGCTACTGGGTTTGTCAGACCTATTTTACGTGAAATTTTCTTGTTGAAACATAGCAAAAGTAAGTTTTTTGAATCAGTTATGAGTGTACCGGATTTTGTTTCGAAAAAGAAAACTACCTACATAACATTTATAATTGTCACATATTCCATTCTAGGTTTATTTATGTTTTTTTTATTTATTAAGGCCACTTAAGAAAACCTAGAATCTGGGTTGATTTCTATATTGGTTTTACCCGGGAGTTATTTATAGCTTGTCTTTGTACTTCTAGAAATTCAAATCTATTGGTTAATTTGAAAATAAATAAAGACGTTTTTTAAAGAGAGCGCCAGAGAATTGACGAGACTAGAAAGAACGCCAGTCGATAAAAGAATTTTCTAGTATACAGTCGTGTTTGCTAAGAGCTCTGATTTATAAGCCTTTGTAATATTATTTGGGCTTGTTGATCTGTTACTTGTACATAAGCTGTACTTACGTTTTATATTTAAATAAAGTTCCAGAGTTTTATTTTCAACAAAGAATCTTTTATTGTGAATCCTAGATCTCATTTATTCAATTATTTTAATTCAAGTAAAATCCCCGGCATAACAATCATCATTGAAGACGTCACTCTCTTCAAGAATTGTTACAATAATCTTACAAATCGTCGCCTAAATTGATCCGAATTTTATAAGCAAAATCTACTAACGCCAAAAAACTGTTTGAAATACATCTTCTAACAATTAAAACAAATAATATTCTTCTCATTTACAAAAATTGGTAGTTACGGATTTTTATGAGAAACATTTCAACTCTATTTAAAATAACACTTCTTTTTTACACTACAATTAATTTTCTTGCTTAAACGTTACAAAATCTAATTTTGTCTCAATAATATGTTCAGGATATTTGAGAAAAACAACTTCCTAACAACAAAGAATGGTATGAAAATCTTTCCACAAAGCTATGGTACATATTGTTACGACCTCGCCATTGCGCATCGCAAGTCTGGCTAGCACCTCTAGTGAACGGACTATAACACAATGTTTACAGCAGAGAGTAACGACTTCCGCCTAAGGAAAGAAGTGGAAATAAAGACACTGTAGTTTGATGATGATGTTATCTTGTGTACCTGTGATGTCTTATAAATAAATATATGTCTCGTTGAGTTGGCCTTGTCTCTTATATTATTACAATGGTGTCAGAAGTGGGATTTTAGGCAACTCAACGAGAGGAGGTAGGATTTGATCACAATGACATCGTTGAAAACACTAGACCAACTCTCAGTTAAAGAACTTAGGCAGGAACTCCGTGATCGATATGAGAAGCCTGGTGGTACCAAGGAGGTGCTTACAGCTCGTCTCCGACAAGCCTTGGTAGATGAAGACGAAGATCCGGAGACATACCTATTTGAAATAGTGCCATATATTGTTGAGCTCTTTGGCAAAATACAGGAAGATATTTAGATCTATGCGGTGCGTAAGCAAATCAGCAGTGTGGGGAACAAGAGAGATAAAATGGTATCACAAGTAGAAGGCCAAATAGACCAAATTGATCAAATTGAGTCGCAAGTAAAAGGAGGAATAAACATGTTGATGAAAGAGCAGTTGCCTGTGGACTCGTTGGGGAAGAAGTTGCATGGTCAGGACTGTGGTTGCACAAGCAGTGGTGACGGAGACGCTGGGGATTGGAGCGCCGTCTGTGTCTGTGTTGTGGGCAAGTCTTGTGGTTGTGACTTTATAGACGAGAAACGTGACAACGATTGCTGCGACAATCTCGAACGGAAAGAGAGAAATGAAGAAACTGAAGTCTGTTATGTTCCCGAAGCGTTTGTTCCTGTTGCACCTGTTACCAGTACCTGTATGAGCCGGACAGATCAAGACAACGTTTGGTCTGCGTCTAAGCCTATTGCTATAGACCAGCGATGCCCAAACTACGGCCCGCGGGCCAGATCCGGCCCGCGACGTGCTTCTATCCGGCCCCCAAAACATTGGAAAAATAAGAGTAAAACATTTGAATGTTGAAAAACTATTTACCATTTACGTTTCTCACCCATTCTTTGATCAATTCATCTTTATGTTTGATATTCTAATATTCATAGTAAATAATATTTTGTGTGTGTGTTTTTTTTTTCAATGGCGATAAAAATTGACAATTTTTTTTTAATTCTTGGAAAATTCCGCCTCTGCCTTAAGCTAGCCGTGTCCTTGAAACCTTGTGTGTGAAACACAGATCAGCATTAAAGCATCATTTTGGGTAGTGTTCATTCGATATTAAAGCGATTGATACCGTATTGTTTAACCTTGGAGATTTAATGAAATGGGAGAGCCTAAGAAACGCAAAGTGGACTCTTAAATTTAGAAATTTTTCAGGAAAATTTAAATATGATAGCCATCAAATGTTTGATTTTTAAAGAAAGTATGGCTATTTTTAAAGAACATAACATTAAAGGGCATTATGAAGCCAAACACATAAACACATATGGTGGCATTTTTGGTTTGAGCCGCGAAGACAAGATTGCTATGTTACGACTAGAGTTTGGTGGATTGACATAAATATTTAACAAAATAGAGATAAGAAAATTAGTCGGCGATAAGGGCCAGTGTTTCATACATCTTAAGTAGAGCAATAAAGCCTTTTTCCGATAAAAAATTTTTCAAAAAGTTCTTGCTAGCAGTGATTAAAAAAAAGTGTCCTGAAAAGAAGAATGAAGTTGAAGCTGTCAGCTTTTCTCGCATGACAATTTCAAGGCGAGTGGAAGATATGGGTAAAAATCTCCATTCACAATTAAAAGACAGAGCAGCAGAATTCGAAATATTTTCTATTTTCGCTGACGAGTCATCTTACTTAACTGATACCGCGCAACATTTGGTATTTATCCGAGTACAAACAGCAATTTTGATATAACATATGAGTTAGCAGCTATGAGGAACATGCATGGGACTACAATTGGAGAAGACCTGTTCAAAGAAGTGTCAGCCATCATAGAGGCCCTTGCGCTTCCTTGGAGTAAATTAGTTGGAGTGACTACTTATGACGTTAGAAATATGGTTGGATGTTTACAATGGTTACAAACACTTTATTGTGCGAACAAACTTTCTCAATGATAAAACGGGCGAAAACCATGTTACGTAATCGCCTCACTGACAAACATCTAGATTCAGTGCTCCGACTTAGTGTTTCATCTATGCAGCCAGATAATTAGAAGATGGTTTTGGATAAACTTCATACATCACATTAATTTAAGAAGGTCCACAAATAAATCTATTAAAAATAGCTTGTTGTATATTTAATTTTTTTCTATTCGGTGATATGGCCCGCGACACGCATCCGAAAAACTAAAATGGCCCGCAGACCAAATAAGGTTGGGCGTCACTGCTATAGACCTTTAAGACCTCTGCCTATCTGCCGGTGCTCATGAAGAAAATGTGAGGCTCGACAACTGCATTCAGAACTTGAGCATGAACTGTACGTGCGGCGCATCACACGGAGAATGTGGATGACAAGGCATGTGTACTTCTGCCATCATTGACATTGGCATAAATGAATGTCAGTCAACCCACACTACATCGGAGCTGTCAAGAGGAAGACTTCCACTTGAACTTGAAGAGACCTATCTCCTGGACGTGAGACTGTTGGATGAAAATGACTGCGGTGCACTGGACTTTGTCTGCAACGTAGCTGCATGTGAACTTACAGCTCTCATCAGAGGAGGGTGGGTCCGCTGAAACGGCGTGCCCGATCAACGGCTGTGCTGAAGAAAACAGTGCTCGACACTATCTCGTTGAGTGTCAAACGGCCACGCCATCGTCTCAACAACAGCCTGGTCAACTGGAGAAAGAGAAAGCGACGGCTGCGGAAAACTGTGCAGATGGATTCGTGGGCAACAGGCACCCTACCGCCTGTGGCTCCCACTGATCGACCTCCACCTGAACTGTCAAACCTCAGCTGCAGTGTTTTTCTTTTCGGGACAAAAAGTGTTAAGACGGGGGCAATGTTACGATGTTGTGTACCTGTGATGTCTTATAAATAAATATATGTCTCGTTGAGTTGGCCTTGTCTCTTATATTATTACAATATAATTTTTATACTTGATAAACCCGAAAATTTAATTAACGGTATTTGATTTATACCGTTTCTCTCTCTCTCTCTCTCTCTGTTTCTCTCTCAATTTCAATAGCTTTTTGACGGACAGACAAACTGACAAACAGACAAACTGACAGACCAAACGAAAAAAAACGGATTTTATCCTGATATGTATACAGAGAGAGAGAGAGAGGGGGGGTCACACATCTTTAAATGAAATACTATAAGAATTCAGTTTCATCCACATGTATGTACCCACGTTAGCTCTCTCTCTCTCTCTCTTTCTCTCTCTCTCTCTTTCGTGTAATGAAGATGTTATAAGTATAACTATATAATAAGCCGTGTGATGTCATTTATTTTTTTCCCTTTAAATGAAATGTTCATAAGAACTCGGTGCACTAGAGTTTATTATAGCTCGCAAACATTCTCGTATAGATGAAAACATATTTTAGTTTAACTAGGACGTGTGACGTAGGCTAAAGAATTTTTTTAAATCTAGATATTTTTCCACTAGATATAGATTTTTTCTACACTAAATTAGATTTTCAACACTAGATCTAGATATTTTTTACAATAAATATAGTATCATGTTCCAATTGAAATCATTGTAGATTTTAGATCTAGAATTTCTAGGTCTAGTTTAGAATTATATATAAAAGATCAAGATCTAGAATTTCAATTTCTATATCTAAATCAAGATTTAAAGTGTATATTTTGATTTCCATGTCTAGAACTACATTGAAATGTTATAATAAACTAAAACTAATTATTTTCAACTTAGAACACCCGAAACGTGTACAACAACGGCAAAAATGTCTTTAAAACATTATTACCTTTGTCCATCAAAATTAAATTACGTCTTGACCATTTCTTGCAAATAGGCGAATCCGACAGGAATCCGACTCCTACGGGGGCCGCCTCTGAGTTTGTGTTATAAAACAAAATCTCTTTGTAATCTTGCTTTTTTTTCAACTTAGAGTATGAACTATATTAGTAACAACTTCCTGTGTATAGTCTTCACGTGGATGCGTTGGTCTGTTTGTCATGTGTGTTACTGTAAACAAAAGTAGAATCTGAATAAACCATTAAAAACAAGATTACAAAGAGAGTTTGTGTGATACACAAACTCAGAGGCGGCCCCCGTCGGAGTCGGATCCCTGTCAGATCCGCTTTGATCTTTCGCTGCTAAAAGTTCATTTAAAAAAAAGTATATCAAAGATACACGACAGAAATATACATCTTCCGTGCTTTGATCTCTCAACGGGGGCCGCCTCTGAGTTTGTGTATCACACAAACTCTCTTTATCGCTGCTAAAAGTTCATTTAAAAAAAATATATATGAAAGATACACGACAGAAATATACATCTTCCGTGCTTTGATCTCTCAACGGGGGCCGCCTCTGAGTTTGTGTATCACACAAAC
This sequence comes from Biomphalaria straminea, assembly GCA_021533235.1. Lineage (NCBI taxonomy): Eukaryota > Metazoa > Mollusca > Gastropoda > Planorbidae > Biomphalaria > Biomphalaria straminea. The sequence goes on along the minus strand of JADKLZ010030026.1, from coordinate 4,552 downwards.
TCTCTTTGTCGCTGCTAAAAGTTCATTTTAAAAAAATTATATCAAAGATAAACGACAGAAATATACATCTTCTGTGCTTTGATCTCTTAACAGGGGCCGCCTCTGAGTTTGTGTATCACACAAACTCTCTTTGTCGCTGCTAAAAGTTCATTTAAAATAAACAACAGATCTTATTTAGTGCCCCAGCGGTCAAAATATACATCTTCCGTGCTTTGATCTCTCAACGTTAGCCTTGTAAAGCCGATGTTCAAGGCAACTGCCACACCTCTTTTATGAGTTGATTACTTTACGAGTAAATACTGGTATGTTACTCGTATGTTGGAACAAAAGAAAATGTGAAAACTTATGCAGTATATTAGATTATTAATTGTCTTAAAGTAGGTTTCATTTATATTGCATACTAATTAGTTTTTTTCTCTTTAAATACTGTTTGCATAAAATATTTTTAAAAATTAGATTTTGAGCTTTTAGAAAAAAAGAAAGTAGCCGTTGCATCAGAACTTTGAATGCTCTATATTATCGTGATGTCAGATTTTCATTTTCTCTTCTACTTTCTGAGCACTAAACGGGACGGACGGACGGACAGACAGACAGACAGACAGACAGACAGACAGACAGGCCACACAAAACTAATAGCGTCTTTTCCCCTTTCGGGGGCCGCTAAAAATAACTATGTGTAGGTGTCTCAGAACTGTTGGACTTTACTAGTATACAAAGACCTGGACCTACAATACTCCGAAGATCATGCCTTTCGAGTGAGCTGTAAGCTCTTGTGGGCTGCATGCGGGCAGTACTGAATAAACATTTACATTTTTTGTGAACCTTTTGGCTTCCATAGGAAACAAGGACAGATCCTTCCGAAAGGATTCCAATAACTTCGATCGTCTACAACAACGGACAATGGACAATGGACAACCCCCAGTGATGGTCAAGTTTGCACAGCTTTTGAAAAATTTTAACGTTGTGGTTGTGCAATCCGTAAACATATGTTAGTGTCTTATGTGATAAGGTTTTATTTATCGGCAATGTAATCTCTTCAATGCTGAAAACAAAACAAAAATTAACTATGAAAAAAAAAAGATTACAAAAAGAGTTTGTGTGATACACAAACTCAGAGGCGGCCCCCGTCGGAGTCGGATCCCTGTTAGATCCGCCTATTCGCAAGATGTTTCGGATGTTCCTTCTAAGTTGAAAATAATTAACTTCTCGCTGGACGACGGAGGATGGCGAGAAGGGTATAAACCTGCCTTATCTTGATGTTAGCGCACTAGACTTTAGTTCGGATTTATCGTTGGTCCCTGGCTTAATTCCTGTATGCTCCCATCTTTAAACTATTATTTAAACTAAAATTTCTGCCGCTAAAATTGACAATAAAATTTTTTAATTTTTTAAGAGAAAGAAAATATTTAGAATGCATTTTAAGTTGGGAGTAATTTAAGATAATTAATAAAGTTATAAACTGCATTTTCCATTTTTAGCGACCCCAGTAGGAAAATCAACCTCTATTAGTTTATGCTAAATGTCCGTCTGTCACACTCAGGGCGCCAAAACTAAAAAATTGCTTGCATAATTAATTTTATACATTAAACGGTTTGCTCTTAGAAAACTTAAAGTAGCCGTTGCACCTAAACTTTTCAAGCCGCATTTAATGGTAAAATAATATTTTTCGTATCTCTTCTAGTTTTGGCGCCCTGAGTGTGCCAGACGGACAGACGGACATTTTGCACAAACCTAATAGCGACTTTTCCCCTTACGGGGGCCGCTAAAAACTGTTTAGTGCCCCCATTAGAATGAAAGAAGCATATTTTTGTGCGTGTTGTCTGTTGGTTAGTCTGTCTGTCACGGTATAATAAAAATTAAAGGCTTTTGAAAATAAGATTTAACCTTTACCGTTCCTTCAGAAATATTGCGATAGTTTAAGTATCTGTAATAAAACTAATCTATTTTTAATTTAAAATTGCATTCATTCTATTGATTATCTGGGCTTTTTAAAAATAATTTTACGTAATTTTTGTTTTTCTAAATTACATCCAAACTGTTAATAATAATAATTAATAAGATAAATATTAAGAGTGTTAAATCAGAAATTTAGTTATGTAGATCTACATCTCTACAGATCATTGCTGAAATATTATTTAAAATAGCTCGTGTGACATATTGTATATATCAGGCTATTAGTTTGTAACCAGTTAGTTATTAAGTTAAGAGCAATGCATTGTCGTGCGGTTAGCGTGCTGAACTGATTATCTCGACGCTACCGGGTTATAAGTTTGTTTCGAATGTTTCTTCAGAGTTAAAGATAGTATATTTCTTAGTCAAAACCTTCCGCAGGAGGGGATGGGGGGGCAGGGCCGTCCCGCCGGGGGGCCGGGGGGCAGGTTTTTGAAATCCCCCCGGGCCCCCGCCTAGGGGGGCCCCCAAATGGGTGTTTCAAAATACATAAATTAATATATTTGATTGACAAATAGTGTCAACGGGTGTATTTTTTTTCAACATTTATGGATTATACTTATATCAAATACTAAATCTAGATCTAAGTCTATCAGTACGTTGACTTTGTTAACATTTAAATTTTTTTTTTTTCCCACAGAGATCAAAGTTGTTGTTTTTTTAAAGTCAGTTTTACATTTTGAAATACAAATCTTTAATAGATTTGTTGCCGATTAAAGAGATCAAACATGTTCTTGCAGCAAAAACAAAGAATATTACTCTCTTTGTTGCCACGAATAAAACTGTATGATATACAGCTGTAGAGGCCTTAGAGGTGGCAAGTGGAGCGCCTGTGGGGGCCCCGCGATCGGAGATTTTATTGTAACAAACTTGATCACTACACATTTTCCTTATAAAATCCGATTAGACGTCGATGTTTGAATACAAACATAACCTCTATGTATTGATTATTTTCACCTAAGTGTTTTATATGCTTCTGTGCATAGACATCTTGAGGCCATGGGAGTATTTTTCTTTTTAACTTTTTAAACTTCAAAGAAAATCTTTTATACAGAGCAATAACAATGAAGTATATACAACAGTAGGCAAACAGTACCTAAGTAATATTCTGTTTTGTAATAAAAATAAGGCCCACAGTGTTAAAAGCGGACATACAGAATTGTTATTGTTGGAGGCCAAAGACAGCCGTAAGACGGAATAGCCCGTTAGCGTGATGTGGTACGGTTTATATATAGTCCACCCTTACGGCTCCGGGCCCCGCACAAGACTAGGGTCCAGGGCCCGTCGCGCTGCTAAGTCCGCCCCTGTATACAGGGAATTCCAGGTATCTTGTTACATTTACTAATAATAAATTTAAATGGCGAGTATTTTAAGGCTACGCTAATTAACCTTGAAGCAGAATTTACAGCAACGAGTATAACAGATCCAATAGTTATTCTTAACAATGCTAGAATTGTCCATTATTCGGGTTTGGCTTCTGTAATTCTGTAATTTCAGAATTAACTTCACACTCGAGTTTTTTACCCCTCTATTCATCTATCCGCAATCAAATGGAAAAAGGCTTTTCTAAATAAAAAAAATCGCTGTTATAGAGTGATAAAAGAGTGAATTGCAAAGTTGGGAAAATGAATAAAAACAACAACAAATGTACGTCTTTTCGTCAGAGGAAATTTCACAATCATAGCATATTTTTTATTAGTGAAATAAATGGCAAATCGCTTTTTCAATAATGTCACTGATGCACGAGCACTTTTCACCAACAAACTAGTAATACAATCACCAAAAAGGTTCAAACCTTTGCAACATCCTCTGAATACCGTACCACTAAATCAGGCCACTACCATTGCGTCATTCTAAAAAAAAAACTATCCCAGGAGCACAATGACGCAAGAAAGGCTTATCATGGCTTTAATGTCAGTGAAGTCACAAATACTAGAAAGTATCGATGTAGATCAGGGGTGGGCAAATTACGACCCGCAGGCCACATGCGGCCCGCCGAAGTGTTTTATGCGGCCCGCGAAAACCTAAATAAATCAAGTGTGCCCACACATTACACATATTGAAAATGCAAGTACATTCATTGGGTTGGCTTGTAATGATGGCAAGGGTAACAACTGATGGAGCTTTGACTGAGAAAAACCTTTTTAGTAAAAACAAAATAAATATTCCAACCATAATTTAGTAACTGCAAACTTTACACAAAGCTACATTGAATTCGAACGAATTAAGAGATAACAAATACAAAAGAGTTAAAAAGATTCACAGAGCTGTCCTTAGGCTTAGGTAATGTAAGCAGCTGCCAAGGTACGTAATTGTTGGGGAACATGAACTGAGTAATTATAGAGAAGGAATAGTGAAACTTGTACTTAATGTTATTGTTCGAAGTACACTGGGTCTTTAATAAATTATATAATTTTAGCTTCTTCACTTTATTTTGTATTTTTCTATTTTTTTCGGAACCACCAAATTCACTTTGCCATTCATATGATATATATGCGGCCCGCCTAATCCCCAAATTGTATAAATGCGGCCATCGGTTCAAAAAGTTGCCCACTCCTGATGTAGATGATGTTATAGATGTCCTTGCTGAACAGAATGCACC
>JADKLZ010029880.1:0-13864 GCA_021533235.1 Biomphalaria straminea | reverse complement strand
ATTTTGCCACATCCAGAGCAGACATAACCGCTTTCCGGTGATGGTCGATTTATAATAGCGTAGTTTTTTTTCCCCTAATGTGACCAAAGTGGATTTGTTTAATCCCTTTCCCATTTCTAATGTATTTCCATGCTGATTGATTAAGAATTACGGAGGTCTCATTCATTTTGTAATTTTAAAAATGGGCGATTAAATCTTACCATTAAAACTAAAAGGACGAAGTTGTGTTTAGATCTAAAAGCGATCATGTTTTTTTTTTTGGGCCTCCAATGCTTTTTCCGCGCCCTTACTGAGAGTTCTCCAACTTTCTCTTTCAGAGACCATCTACTGCCAGCTACTTTGTCAGTAAAGTAATAAGTAATAATAACTAACGTTCATTACTGAGAAGGGAGGCGCGGTGGCTGAGCGGTAAACCGCTTGGCTTCTGAACCTGGGGTCCCGGGTTTGAATCCCGGTGAAGACTGGGATTTTTATTTCGGGATCCTTAAGCGCCTCTGGGGCTCACCCAGCTCTTATGAATAGCTGACATTAGTTGGGGAAAAGTAAAGGCGGTTGGTCGTTGTGCTGGCCACATGACACCCTCGTTAATCGTAGGATACAGAATCAGATGACCTTTACATCATCTGCCCTATAGACCACAAGGTCTGAAAAGGGAACTATACTTTTTTTTACTTTATTACTAAGAAATTTTTTTATGTCACTGTTTACGTGCTAGATCTAAATTTAGAAGCACTTTGTTTTTTAATGCATGAATGAATCTTTTTGAAATCTCTGTGTACAATACCTCAGGTCACTCCTTCATGGAGGGTTATCACAACTCTTCTATTATTTATTTCTATGTTTCACTCGCGTAAATCTACCTTATATCTTGATACGTCTAGGTGCCCCTGGTTCAGCTGTGATTTGCGAAATAAACAAGTAACACTTGATAACACATAGAAACTTTAATATCACAACAAGCTGGACTCTCTCTGACAACTAACACACTTCCGGTCATTCGCGCATATGTAAAAATAGATTATACATTCATACACACATTCATCCGTGACAAGTGTGGACGCTCATCCCGAATACTGCTCTAACTATTTTCGCTGATAAAAGAATTACTTGCTCGTCGGCCACATGGGGAAAACTCTATTTTAAACGTTATACATTTTTCAAAGTCAAAAAATAAATAATTGTAAATTTGTCTAGAGACTTACAAATTATCTCGGTCTAGAGCCAATATCGCGTAATCACCCGTATTAACCGAAATATTGCGATTACAATAAATTTTAATGCAGCTGACTGTGACATTATTGCAAATTAAAAACACAATTTTAAAAAAGTTTTTAGACCTACAAAGTAACTAGCCTAGCCTTGCATTTTTATTTCTACAGAATTCACTGCATCGATCCTTATCAGATGTCGCCAGTCTCTTAAATGACGCCATTTCACTTCAGACCACTGTTTTGAGTTCAGTGACTATAATGGACACTATAAACATAACACTTTGTCAACTTCATAGATATTTCGTGCACACATTGCCCATCGGTCGCACAGCCTCGTTCTCAAGTTGCAGACGTTCTAGTTCTCTAGTTCAGTGCAGCTGTTCCCAAGACTGTAAAGCCAAAATAGTTCTAGACTATTTGTACAGTGCATCTAATTTGCTGGCTCAAGTATCTACAGGAGCTGAAAGAACCAAGATAAACTATTGTCGGGCTTTTCGGGGGTAAAGAAAATACAACTTGATTATAGACAATAGACATACTTTATTATTCATTGTTAATAAACTAGTTACACTTTATTGTTTATAAACTAGATATACTTTATTATTGATAAGCAAGATATAATTTATATTAATAAACTAGATATACTTTATTGTTGATAAACTAGATATACTTTATGTTGATAAGCAAGATTTACTTTATTGTTAATAAACTAGATATACTTTATTGTTGATAGCAAAATATACTTTATTGTTGATAAACTAGATATACTTTATGATGATAAGCAAGATATACTTTATTGTTAATAAACTAGATATACTTTATTGTTGATAAGCAAGATATACTTTATTGTTGATAAACTAGATATACTTTATTGTTGATAAACTAGATATACTTTATTGTTAATAAACTAGATATACTTTATTGTTTATAAGCAAGATATACTTTATTGTTAATGAACTAGATATACTTATTGTTGATAAACGAGATATAGGCCTACTTTACTATTTATACTATTGATAAGCATTATATACTATATTGTTGATAAACAAGATATACGATATTGTTAATAAACTAGATATACTTTATTGTTGATAAGCAAGTTTTACTTTATTGGAGATAAGCAATATATACTTTATTGTTGATAAACAGAATATACTTTACTATTGATAAGCAATATATACTTTATTGTTGATAAACAAGATATACTTTACCATTGATAAGCAATATATACTTTATTGTTAATAAACAAGATATACTTTACCATTGATAAGCAATATATACTTTATTGTTGATAAGAAAGATATACTTAATTGTTGTTAAACTAGACATTTTTTTATTGTTGATAAACTAGATGTACTTTATTGTTGATTAGACAGACATACTTTAATGTTAAGCATTATATATTTTAAGTTTTAATAAGTAAAAGCAAGAGATCATTTATTGTTGATAAAATTTTCCTTTCTTGATTGTCTACAAGCAAATATACATATATATATATATATATATTTGTATGCTTACATATTTAATATTGAAGTTATAAAGACATAATTCCATGCCATTATATATATATAGTATATTCTGGACAACGGTCCTACGTTGTAGTTGGTAAGAGATACGTAAATTAATACAAATACATTAGGCATATGTACTGAATATATATGTTAGCTGATTAGCTCGTAAGAAGTCCCTGGTGATAATTTAAACTATGTTATTGACAAGTTACATTTATATTTTCCCACTATGCAGACATTAATTTAGGTTGATAAGATTAACTTCGTTGCTACGTCAATTGTTATTGATTAACTAAACATGAATCATATTATGTTTCCTTCTATTTCTTCCTATTAAATGCTTATTTTTTGTTAACTTATTTTGTTGACGTTTGCCCTCAAACGAGCACTTAATGCAACTTTTATCATACTAGAAGTTACATTTGTATAGGTCAGTGTCCAATGTAAAAATTATTTTTGTGTATACAAAGTTCTAGTTTCTATTTTTATATTCTTGTTTTATTTGTGTATTTAGTAATGTATACTACATTTTAACTCTTTCTCTCCTAACTGACGATACCAACGTTGATTCCACCAGAACTTGATAAATAATAACGGAGAGAAAGATTTAATATAGTCTCTTTTAACAGGCAATATGTGAGATAAAAGTTTATTTTGATTTTTTTTTAAACAAATTTTCAGACACTCTTGTAATTTAATACATGATAAGTTTAACCCATCTAGTGATTTTATGTTTCTTTTACCCCCATTGCATTTAATTGTTAATATGCCAACTAACATTTAGTCATTCTTAAATAAAAAGATTGTGCTGTCCATTGTTTCCTCGTTATCTTCTATGCTTCGTTTTCTACATAATCTATATATATATTCCTCTAAGTCTGAGGTCAAACAAAAACATGCAACAACAAGCAAGCAACAACAAGTAAATAGGTCATTTCTATTTTTAGCTCCATTAATAATTTTTTTTAACGTGAATTTACGCATTCGTTTTACTTATTTTATAATGCGAAAAATTAGAACCATATTTAAAACTCGAATTATTTATGTATTTAATAGTCAAAGAGAAAGTTTTCTAGAGCGCAAATACTCCATAATTATTTAGAAAAAAATCCATTGACTTGCAAAAGACCTTTAATACGAATATTTGTGAACAATTGTGGTGGAAAGAAAAATCATTAGCAAGGTTAGAGAGACAAGTGGAGTTTTGTTCTTCGACTTTTTAAAATTTATATTTTATCTTTTCAGTCTGTAGTGTGCTATTGTGTTTGTAATTGAAGATTGTGTTCAACCATATGCCAAAGACTTATTTCCCTTACAGCTTGATGGTTAACAGCGTTATAAATGACTATATTTTGTTAAAAATGTGTTTGATTTCTTTTAAAGCAATAGCTTAACAGACAAATAATTATAGGGATGTTAAATCGACAGGATGGCGCGGGGAATCTGTTGTAAGTAATAAAATGGCTTAATTTAATAATTTTTACACTTTAAATTAGAGCGGGTCCTATAAAATTGCGTGTCCTATGAAATGCGGGCCCCACTGCGGTCGCCGGCCCTGGTAAATAGCGGCGTATGCTATGCCGCCGGTCAACTAGTATTCCATTAACATATTTCTGAGTTTTCAGAGAGACGACAAAAATAATACTAATAAAAATTATAATTATAACAAATTTTTTGACTGACAAGACAGTGGATTTTAATTACTCTGATTTACTGTTTATTGACAAAAAAATATTTAAAAAATCCTCAACCATCATTGACATCGCTGTACCACTATCTCATAATTCAAGGAAAACTAAAAAAAAAAAACAATGGAAATAAGAGTACCTAAGCTTGGTGGCCTAGAGTTCGGCTAAACTTTACCCGACAGTTTCAAATTAATGAATTTGTCAAAATGCAAAGAAACTGCCGACGTAGCTTCTTCTCTTGAGGACCACCTTGTACTGATCTCCAAGGGCCTTAGAGTTTGGCCCATCTCTGCGGTGAACTGGACAAAAAGTTGACTAATTCATGTACAGTCCAAAAGAAAGGTGACAATTGTTAGATCTATCTCAGCAGAATGAACAGCTGTCAAGTTGAGTGATTATCACAATTCAGAAATGTTGCCTTTGGATTTGCAAACCAGATAGACGGCCATAGGTTTAACCTCTGCAAGGATCAAAGTCCCGCGCCCGCAGTCCAGCCCAATGTCTTAAAGAGTTTTCAGAACAAGCATTTCATAAAATGTTGCGTACATAGACATAAATAAATATAGACTGGAAAAAGAAAGTAACTTCGTGTAACTTGAAAACATGTATATCTTTTATATTCGGATTTCCGAATTATGAAAAATTGTATGATCTTCAGCCTGAGAGATTAAAGAAAACGACACTGCCTCCTTATTGTAATACTTATATAGGTTATGGCTGAAATAGATATGAATACTTAACCTTTATACTGCTCATAAATGCTGTATAATAAAGTACACAAAATTGAAAATCACAAATTTTCGTTTCATTAAACTCTTTAATCGGCCAGTCTCATAGACATAAATAAATATAGGAGGGGATTTCGTTTCGGAGGGGGGGAGGGAGTTGAACACCAACCATTTTTCTGACTACGCTCATGGATGTAGGCTATATGTAAAAGGATTTTTTAAAAACTATAGGCCTAAATGCGGCAGTCAAACTGAAAACTCATTATTTAGATTTAGGCCTAAGCATTATGGGACATAATTATTATACTTATATTACAAAAAAAAATGCTACATTTTTTTCCATGTGTCTCTAATTCATTATATATACATATATCCATATATATATAATAAGCGGAATAGCAATAATTTTAAAGTAGTATTTGAAGATTAAATTCTTTCGCGCAACGTGATTAATTAGCGGAAACACGTATGCCTTAAAGTCTCTCTGTAAGGCCCTTTCAAATATCTTATTTTCAACATGTGCTTTCCTCACTCTGGGACCTGGGTCTTGAAGATATGCATGTCTTGCTACTCAAGTAATTTTTTTTTGACTACGCAATATCCTGCTATTTTTCTAACCAAGAAAAAAAACAACTTTCAAATTATTATTAGAGGCCCATTTATGTAGGCCTATATTTTTTTAATGGAACTATTAAAATATATTTCAAGTAGATCTATGTGTATAATCTGTTATGTAATTATATTTAAAAGTACATAAGCACACACTCCACCTTGCCCAGGTATTTTCTAGATCTAGTACAGTAAAAAAACGTATGTATAACAAATAAAACCAAAAAAAAAAAAAAAATTCTGTACGAATCTCACTAAAACTTGCAATGAATACAAGAAAACAGAAACACAAATCAAAACACCCAAAAAAGCCGGGTAAAAAAGCTAGTTGGAATTGATAATGCATAAAATCTGGCAATCTGGGTATATTTAAAACTTAAATATAGATTAAGGCATTTTCGTTATCGAATATTGATCTACAGTGTTTACAACATAGACATATATATATAGACTGGCCGATGAAGAACAAATTATTATTGGAAAAATTTGGGCAAGCATAGATTTAGTTATATATATTTTCCTATGTCTTTCAATATGAAATTGTTGATATGGTGCGCATATGTGCATGCGTAGCCTATAAAGGCTAATATTAGGAATAATGAAGTTTTGTACTTTTCAAAACTAAAGATCATAGTTATATATAGACTGAAATTTACGTCATAGAATTTATAGCTCATTTGCCATCATTTTTTTCTAACGTAGATGTGGACATAAAATATATTTGACTCTTCCTAAATGAAAATAAGATCCTGTTTCCAGTCTATATATATATATGTCTATGGTTTACAATCAATCTAGATGCCTAATCTACACTGTCGTAATATATAAACCTTGTAATAATCAAACTGATAATAGATCTAGATTAGAAAAACTTATAGACAAGCACTATGTTTTCACTAGAAATAGATTCTATTTTCTAGATATAGCACTAGATCTAATATTACTTTAGATTACGGCATTTTATTTGTCTGTAAACACTGTAGATCTATTTACGTTAAGGAAAATGCCTAGATCTATTTTCTAGTTTTAAATATACCCAGATTAAAAGTACCTTATTAACATGGTTTTAAGTAGCATCATATTGTTACGACCTAGCCATTGCGCATCGCAAGTCTGGCTAGCACCTCTAGTGAACGGACTAGAAGACAATGTTTACAGGGAGAGTAACGACTTCCGCCTAAGGCTAGAGGTGGAATTAAAGACACTGTAGTGTAATGGAGATGTTATCTTGTGTCCTGTGATGTCTCTTAAATAAATATATGTCTCGTTGAGTTGGCCTTGTCTCTTATATTATTACAATGGTGTCAGTAGTGAGGATTTTATAGGCAACTCAACGAGACGAGGTAGGATTTAAACACAATGACATCGTTGAAAACTTTAGACCAACTCTCAGTTAAAGAGCTTAGAAAGGAACTCCGTGATCGATATGAGAAGCTTGGTGGTACCAAGGAGGTGCTTACAGCTCGTCTCCGGCAAGCCTTGGTGGATGAGGACGAAGATCCGGAGACATACATATTTGAAATAGAGCCCGATATTTATGAGCTCATCGGCAAGATGCATGAAGGTATTGTTGCAAGGTTTGAACAAATGAACAGTATGGGGAACAAGATAGACGAAATGGTATCACAAGTAGAAGGCCAAATAGACCAAATTGATGACATTCAGTCGCAAGTAAAAGGAGGAATAAACTCGTTGATGAGGGAGCCGTTGCCTGTGGACTCGTTGGGGAAGAAGTTGCATGGTCAGGACTGTGGTTGCACAAACAGTGGTGACGGAGACTCTGGGGATTTGAGCGCCGTCTGTGTCTGTGTTGTGGGCGAGTCTTGTGGTTGTGACTTTAAAGACGAGAAACGTGACAACGATTTCTGCGACGATCTCGAACGGAAAGAGAGATATGAAGAAACTGAAGTCTGTTATGTGCCCGAAGCGTTTGTTCCTGTTGCACAAGAAACTGAAGTCTGTTATGTGCCCGAAGCGTTTGTTCCTGTTGCACCTGTTACCAGTACCTGTATGAGCCGGACAGATCAAGACAACGTTTGGTCTGCGTCTAAGCCTATTACTATAGACCTTAAAGACCTCTGCCTATCTGCCGGTGCTCATGAAGAAAATGTGAGGCTCGACAACTGCATCCAGAACTTGAGCATGAACTGTAAGTGTGGCGCCTTACACGGGGAATGTGGATGCCAAGAAAACCATCAAGAGGACATGTGTACCTCTGCCATCATCATTGACATTGGCATAAATGAATGTCAGTCAACCCACACTACATCGGAGCTGTCAAGAGGAAGACATCTTCCACTTGAACTTGAAGAGACCTATCTCCTGGACGTGAGACTGTTGGCTGAGGATGACTGCTGCGCGTTGGACTTGGTTTGCAACTTGGCTGAAGTTGAACCTGTAGTCCTCACGAGAGACGTCTGTCGGAAGGGTCTGCTGAAACGGCGTGTCCGATCAACGGCTGTGCTGAAGAAAACAGTGCTCGACACTATCTCGTTGAGTGTCAAACGGCCACGCCATCGTCTCAACAACAGCCTGGTCAACTGGAGAAAGAGAAAGCGACGGCTGCGGAAAACTGTGCAGATGGATTCGTGGGCAACAGGCACCCTACCGCCTGTGGCTCCCACTGATCGACCTCCACCTGAACTGTCAAACCTCAGCTGCAGTGTTTTTCTTTTCGGGACGAAAAGTGTTAAGACGGGGGCAATGTTACGACCTAGCCATTGCGCATCGCAAGTCTGGCTAGCACCTCTAGTGTCTAGAAGACAATGTTTACAGGGAGAGTAACGACTTCCGCCTAAGGCTAGAGGTGGAATTAAAGACACTGTAGTGTAATGGAGATGTTATCTTGTGTCCTGTGATGTCTCTTAAATAAATATATGTCTCGTTGAGTTGGCCTTGTCTCTTATATTATTACAATATATTAGATCTATTCTAGGCCCATAAATATCGTCTACAAAAAAAAAGCATACTAGATCTAGATATGATAGGCAGGAGCGGACTGTCTATATGGGCAAACGGGCAAATGCCCGGTGGGCCGGTACCAAATGGGCGGTCTGGTCGCGACCAAAGAAAAAAATTTCAATGCAGACAGCTTAAAAAAGAGACAGTTTTTTTTTTTAATTTGTGGGCCGGTTTATATGGTAATGCCCGGGCCGATTTTGATACCCAGTCCGCCCCTGATGATAGGCTATGGGTACATTAATTAGGTAGACTTACACGTTGATTTCAGTTGGTTATTTTTAAATATAGTCTAGAATTAAAATGTCCGTTTCTAATATTGTAAAGATATAGATAGTTAAGCTTGACTTTTATAAAGATTGCTAAAAATATAACAGCATCTAAATATACCTTGTGCGAATAAGTCTACTTTCAATAGACCTAATAGGTTACATTGTTTTTTCATAATCTAGATTTTTAAAAATCTCTTATTACTATATTTAGATTATAGTTCTACAAAAAATTTACTGTTTAATAAATTAAAATGCTCCTTCTTATCGATCGCACCACGTTTATTAACTTCGTTTACAATAGGCCTATATATATTTAGGACTAGGTTTTGTATTAATTACTGTTGGCTGTTCTTATGCAAATATGAATTAAACTAATGAGAGATATGAATGCACATTCTCTATGTATACAAGTAGATCTACATTTATAAGTAGCGCATAAAAAATTACCCAGATCTAGCAGAAATTACCTAACATAAACTTCACTAATTGAACGGCAACTTCAAAACAGAGGCATCGACTTAGAGTGAATTTGACGCCAAGGGTGATAAAAAATAAAATCATTTGTGATAAGCTCTTACTCTAATAAATTATATCTACCATAACAACTTGTGTGAAAATGGTTAAAGTTTTTATCGACCTATTTAGAAAAAGCTAAAAAACATTTTCTAATCAACACGGGTAAATCGCGCACGTTCGAGGCGTAAAATCCTTCTTTGTCTCCATCATTTTATTTTGTAAAAATTGCAGGATGCGTATTGACATGCGCAAAGAACCTGTTTTCTATACGGCTTTGTAAAAAAACCTCGAAGTCAGCGTTCCTTTAGTATAGTTCCATGTGCTATATATGTTATTTTGTGAATGAAAATAGTGCGGATTTGGATACACCATTTTCCTTTCACACCATGCTGCGTAAATGAGGAGGCAGTGTAGTTTTGTTTAATCTCTAAGACTGAAGATCGTGCAACTTGTCAGATTTCGGAAATCCGAATACAATGGATATACATTTTTTCAAGTTACATAAAGTTACTTCCTTTTTCCAGTCTATATATGTCTATGGCCAGTCTATATTTATTTATGTCTATGGTTGCGTATTTGGCTCCACAATTTTAAAGTAACCAGGGAATGACTCTTTTATTTCGAAATTCTCGACATTCAAGTAAGGAACTATAAAGAATACTTATTCTTGGTGAGAAACAACTGAAGTGGAATCAAGCATCATAGAAAGGTAGCAAACTTGACTGAAAGAAAGTCTTTTCGAGCCCAGAGGACCTTGATATATGAATATAGAGCTTTAGTTTGCGTTTTTTTTTTTTGGCAGTAGTTCTCAGGTCATCTCTTTGTGGGTGATGCAGTCTTTGTATGTGATACATAGGATCTCTATAGATGGGTTACTCCTCTCTAGCTCTGCAGTCGCAAGCATATAAGAAAATGGCCATGACCTTGGAGAGCATCGGTATAATTTTAGTGTCGAGGGCTTTGCCTTTGTTTTTCCATATTGTTTTAAGTTTTGCAAGTGCTGCTTTCCTATCATTTCTGTTTTCCATAATAACAATTTTCCATCACTGGACTGCAGTTTGAAATCGCTTTAAAATGTATGGCCCACACGCACATGTGCAAGAACCAAACGTAATATTTACTAATGATTTTTCCTCTATAAAATGAACAAAGTAAAAAAAGCGTATTAGTGATGCAGTTTTTTTGAAAGGTTTCACTGATGTTTCGATTTCACAATCATCTATCTATCTATCTATCTATCTATATATATAAAATTATCTTCATGGCTCAAGAGTTTGGACGAGAAGAAGTAAAGGAAAGATTACTCTTTTATTTCTGTGCATAGAGTTACCTCACGAAAAAAAACAAGAGGGGGGAGAACAAGTAGAATTCACCCTTCACTACGGATGGCTGCCCTCGTGCGGTTTGCGCGCTGGACTGTCGTTTGGATTTATCGATAGTCCCAGGTTCAAACCCTGCCCGCTCCTATCTCCACTTCGGCCTGCGGGAGGTTTGAACTAGGAAGTAAACTATCTTCAACTCTGAAGGAACATCCGAAACATGTAAAACATTTTACAAACAAACATTTTACAAACAAACATTTTACAAACACTAAATAGCAGCGCTGGACTAAACCATTGTGACCAAGAGAATTCATGGAAGGAAAACAAACACTCCACTGTGTCACTAAATAGCATGCCGGACTTAACAAATTGTAGAAATGGATTTTGCTGGGCCAAGTTTGGGTAGTGAAGAGGATAATAAATGAAATTTAAGAGTTTGTATTAGAAAATAAATTCGGCTATGCATTTTATTCTTCTTTACTACGTACAGAATTACTTTACGAGCCTTGCGTGTAACAAATTCATATAGTATATCATAATAATAATTCTGTTTCCTATATAGATCATGCTCAATAGCAAGAATTACCGAATGTTTCAATCTATCTTTGAGAATTGTTGACCCCAAGTAATTCTTCATTAGTTTGAGGCGCGAGAAGCTTCTTTCACCAGATTACACAATTACAGTTAATGCATAATGCCGATTTTATTTATCGCGCGTAAGATTGGCGTTTTCCATATTGAATGACACACCAAAATGACAATTTTTGTCTATATATTTCCATATATTTTAAGGACTTTTTCGTATATTTTGCAATTTCGGGAGATTTCCTGGAGCTCCTGGTAAATCGACAGGAGGGCGCGGGAAATCTGTTTTAAGTTATAAAATGGTTTACTTTAATAATTTATACACCTTGAATTAACGTGAGTCGTATGAAAGTGCGGGGCCCACAGTGGTTGCATAGGTTGCAGTGGCCTAAGGCCGGCCCTGCAAAATATGACGTATGCTACGCCGCCAGTAGACTAGTTTGAAAGTATTTCCCCTTATGACTCGATTCTTTGTGCCACCGTTCGCGCGAAATCTTTAAAAAAAAAAAAAGGAATTAAAGATTTAGAATATAGCACAATCTTGGGCAATGGAAAGATCGGGTGGTTAGCTCTAAAGTGGAGCGACTACTTCAATTATATCCTGCTTTGAAATTATATTTCTTTTCCCAAGAAGTTATACCATAATCAAAAGCCTTTTTTAAAACAACAACAGTGTGCTGAATCGTGGCTACATTTTGTACACAAAGTTGAGATCTATACCATGCAGCAGCTCTGTTTATTTCAACATGTGTGACACGCGCAAGACGTCACTCTCTTCTCAAGTAACGTCTGTAATTTATAAGAAGAGAGGAAAATTGAGGGACAGATTGTAAGTTCTCTTGAAGTATTTGCTTCCATTGACGGATTGGTTCAGAAATGCCATGTTTTCTTCGGACGACCCTTGTGCTCCCTTCACTGTACCTTTAAGGCTGACTTTAGACAGTAAGTCATGTCTTAACTCTTTCTCTCCAGACTGACGATACCAACGTTGATTTCATCAGAATGCGGTAAATAATTATGGAGAGAAAGAGTTTACAATATGACCGAACCAGATTAGCTTTTGTCTCTTCACAGTATTGAGGAGCTCCTCCCTTATGCCAGAAGAGTGTTGACTTGTAACAGTACAATTCATTTGTCTTCTTTTCCTAGTAGCTGGTGCCCATCATATTTTCCTTAGCATTTATTCTCGAAAGCTTTCTTCCTTCAGCCTCAGGGTTCAGTGTCCAACTTTCACAACTTTCCATAGAGTGTGGAGACCACTAGCGAGAAATACAGCTTTTATTTTACTTGGAAGCTGTGTTACACTTCCAGATTTTCCAAGTGACTAATGGGAGCGGATGTCAAGATTAAGCGTTTTATTTTCTCTTTTATTGTTACAAATAAGTAAAAAAAAGTAAAGTTTTCATTTCAGATCTTGTGATCTAGACTCCATAGGGCAGACGATGTTAAGGTCATCTGTTTATTTGGCCAACGGTTCACGAGCAGGGTGTCATGTGGCCAGCACAACGACCGCCATTACGTTCCCCAACAAAAGTCATGTACCCATTAGAGTTGAGTGGGCTCAAAGGCGTCTTAAAAATCCAGGAATCCAAATCCTAGTCTTCACCGAGATTCGAACCCAGGACCCACAGGTTCGGAAGCCAAGCGCTTAACCACTCAGCCACCGCGACCCCCTTTATTATTGCAATGTAATATTAATTATCATGTAAATAAATAGAATCTTATAGATCTAGATCTGTTAAAAACGTAGAGCTTTGTTAAATAAAGAGCTTTATGCAAGCCTTGTATACGCTTTGCAAGTACATATACAATGATAGTATTATTGTTATTGATTTCAAGTCAGTTTGGCAATGTTTCAATTGCAGTTATTACAATTTCTGATTAGCAGAAAAAAAAATCAATTTCTTGTCTTTAATTGAGTGAAGTGTGTGTTCCATTTACTGGTCTTCGCTTTATGAAAGTAGGTCTACCTGTATTTGTGGTAGTTGTGTTTTGTTCCTTGTGCATTTTACTGGAGTTTTAAGTCAGCAATAAGGGAAGCAATTGTGAAGTGTCTTAACTTTTTGAAAATCAGGTTCTGTGGTTTTACTTTTTAAAACTTTATTAACTTTTTAAAAAAATATATCGTTGATTCACGCTATATATTGAATGACATTTTACAGAGCAGCTTTTCTCATCCTGTACTTCTATGTTTTCTAGTCCGCTGTCTCTCAGTGTTAGTAGCACAATGTACACAATGGTCCACTCAATTTCACTAGTAGTTCATTACATTTCACTAGTACTCTGCTAAATTTCAGAAGTGGTCTGATTAATTTCATTAGGGGACCGATCAATTTCACTAGAGGCCCGCTCTTTTTCAAAAATGGTCCACTCAAATTTCACTGGCGCTCCGCTCTATTTTCTTGTTAGTTCTCTCCGCTCACTGGTGGTCCGCTCTATTTCCTCGTTAGTTCTCTCCAGCTCA
>JADKLZ010029879.1:0-13861 GCA_021533235.1 Biomphalaria straminea | reverse complement strand
ATTTTGCCACATCCAGAGCAGACATAACCGCTTTCCGGTGATGGTCGATTTATAATAGCGTAGTTTTTTTTCCCCTAATGTGACCAAAGTGGATTTGTTTAATCCCTTTCCCATTTCTAATGTATTTCCATGCTGATTGATTAAGAATTACGGAGGTCTAATTCATTTTGTAATTTAAAAATGGGCGATTAAATCTTACCATTAAAACTAAAAGGACGAAGTTGTGTTTAGATCTAAAAGCGATCATGTTTTTTTTTTTGGGCCTCCAATGCTTTTTCCGCGCCCTTACTGAGAGTTCTCCAACTTTCTCTTTCAGAGACCATCTACTGCCAGCTACTTTGTCAGTAAAGGAACCGTAATAATAACTAACGTTCATTACTGAGAAGGGAGGCGCGGTGGCTGAGCGGTAAACCGCTTGGCTTCTGAACCTGGGGTCCCGGGTTTGAATCCCGGTGAAGACTGGGATTTTTATTTCGGGATCCTTAAGCGCCTCTGGGGCTCACCCAGCTCTTATGAATAGCTGACATTAGTTGGGGAAAAGTAAAGGCGGTTGGTCGTTGTGCTGGCCACATGACACCCTCGTTAATCGTAGGATACAGAATCAGATGACCTTTACATCATCTGCCCTATAGACCACAAGGTCTGAAAAGGGAACTATACTTTTTTTTACTTTATTACTAAGAAATTTTTTTATGTCACTGTTTACGTGCTAGATCTAAATTTAGAAGCACTTTGTTTTTTAATGCATGAATGAATCTTTTTGAAATCTCTGTGTACAATACCTCAAGTCACTAATTCATGGAGGGTTATCACAACTCTTCTATTATTTATTTCTATGTATGACTCGCGTAAATCTACCTTATATCTTGATACGTCTGGTTCAGACGTGATTTGCGAAATAAACAAGTAATACTTGATAACACATAGAAACTTTAATAACCATTACGGCATCTCACAACAAGCTGGACTCTCTCTGACAACTAACACACTTCCGGTCATTCGCGCATATGTAAAAATAGATTATACATTCATACACACATTCATCCGTGACAAGGGTGGACGCTCATCCCGTATACTGCTCTAACTATTTTCGCTGATAAAAGAATTACTTGCTCGTCGGCCACATGGGGATAACTCTATTTTAAACGTTATACATTTTTCAAAGTCAAAAATAAATAATTGTAAATTTGTCTAGAGACTTACAAATTATCTCGGTCTAGAGCCAATATCGCGTAGTCACCCGTATTAACGAAATATTGCGATTACAATAAATTTTAATGCAGCTGACTGTGACAATTTTAAAAAAGTTTTTAGACCTACAAAGTAACTAGCCTAGCCTTGCATTTTTTTTCTACAGAATTCACTGCATCGAGCCTTATCAGATGTCGCCAGTCTCTTAAATGACGCCATTTCACTTCAGACCACTGTTTTGAGTTCAGTGACTATAATGGACACTATAAACATAACACTTTGTCAACTTCATAGATATTTCGTGCACACATTGCCCATCGGTCGCACAGCCTCGTTCTCAAGTTGCAGACGTTCTAGTTCTCTAGTTCAGTGCAACTGTTCCCAAGACTGTAAAGCCAAAATAGTTCTAGACTATTTGTACAGTGCATCTAATTTGCTGGCTCAAGTATCTACAGGATCTGAAAGAACCAAGATAAACTATTGTCGGGCTTTTCGGGGGTAAAGAAAATACAACTTGATTATAGACAATAGACATACTTTATTATTCATTGTTAATAAACTAGTTACACTTTATTGTTAATAAACTAGATATACTTTATTATTGATAAGCAAGATTTACTTTATTGTTAATAAACTAGATATACTTTATGTTGATAAGCAAGATTTACGTTATTGTTAATAAACTAGATATACTTTATTGTTGATAAGCAAAATATACTTTATTGTTAATAAACTAGATTTACTTTATTGTTGATAAGCAAGATATACTTTATTGTTAATAAACTAGATATACTTTATTGTTGATAAGCAAGATATACTTTATTGTTGATAAACTAGATATACTTTATTGTTGATAAGCAAGATATACTTTATTGTTGATAAGCAAGATATACTTTATTGTTAATAAACTAGAGATACTTTATTGTTTATAAGCAAGAGATACTTTATTGTTAATGAACTAGATATACTTATTGTTGATAAACGAGATATAGGCCTACTTTACTATTTATACTATTGATAAGCATTATATACTTTATTGTTGATAAACAAGATATACTTTATTGTTAATAAACTAGATATACTTTATTGTTGATAAGCAAGTTTTACTTTATTGGAGATAAGCAATATATACTTTATTGTTGATAAACAGAATATACTTTACTATTGATAAGCAATATATACTTTATTGTTAATAAACAAGATATACTTTACCATTGATAAGCAATATATACTTTATTGTTGATAAGCAACATATACTTTATTGGTGTTACACTAGACATTTTTTTATTGTTGATAAACTAGATGTACTTTATTGTTGATTAGACAGACATACTTTAATGTTAAGCATTATATATTTTAAGTTTTAATAAGTAAAAGCAAGAGATCATTTATTGTTGATAAAATTTTCCTTTCTTGATTGTCTACAAGCAAATATACATATATATATATATATATATTTGTATGCTTACATATTTAATATTGAAGTTATAAAGACATAATTCCATGCCATTATATATATATAGTATATTCTGGACAACGGTCCTACGTTGTAGTTGGTAAGCGATACGTAAATTAATACAAATACATTAGGCATATGTACTGAATATATATGTTAGCTGATTAGCTCGTAAGAAGTCCCTGGTGATAATTTAAACTATGTTATTGATAAGTTACATTTATATTTTCCTACTATGCAGACAATAATTTAGGTTGATAAGATTAACTTCGTTGCTACGTCAATTGTTATTGATTAACTAAACATGAATCATATTATGTTTCCTTCTATTTCTTCCTATTAAATGCTTATTTTTTGTTAACTTATTTTGTTGACGTTTGCCCTCAAACGAGCACTTAATGCAACTCTTATCATATTGAAAGTTACATTTGTATAGGTCAGTGTCCAATGTAAAAATTATTTTTGTGTATACAAAGTTCTAGTTTCTATTTTTATATTCTTGTTTTATTTGTGTATTTAGTAATGTATGCTACATTTTAATATAGTCTCTTTTAACAGGCAATATGTGAGATAAACGTTTATTTTGATTTTTTTTTTAAAGAAATTTTCAGACACTCTTGTAATTTAATACATGATAATTTAACCCATCTAGTGATTTTATGTTTCTTTTACCCCCATTGCATTTAATTGTTAATATGCCAACTAACATTTAGTCATTCTTAAATAAAAAGATTGTGCTGTCCATTGTTTCCTCGTTATCTTCTATGCTTCGTTTTCTACATAATCTATATATATATTCCTCTAAGTCTGAGGTCAAACAAAAACATGCAACAACAAGCAAGCAACAACAAGTAAATAGGTCATTTCTATTTTTAGCTCCATTAATAATTTTTTTTAACGTGAATTTACGCATTCGTTTTACTTATTTTATAATGCGAAAAATTAGAACCATATTTAAAACTCGAATTATTTATGTATTTAATAGTCAAAGAGAAAGTTTTCTAGAGCGCAAATACTCCATAATTATTTAGAAAAAAATCCATTGACTTGCAAAAGACCTTTAATACGAATATTTGTGAACAATTGTGGTGGAAAGAAAAATCATTAGCAAGGTTAGAGAGACAAGTGGAGTTTTGTTCTTCGACTTTTTAAAATTTATATTTTATCTTTTCAGTCTGTAGTGTGCTATTGTGTTTGTAATTGAAGATTGTGTTCAACCATATGCCAAAGACTTATTTCCCTTACAGCTTGATGGTTAACAGCGTTATAAATGACTATATTTTGTTAAACATGTGTTTGATTTCTTTTAAAGCAATAGCTTAACAGACAAATAATTATAGGGATGTTAAATCGACAGGATGGCGCGGGGAATATGTTGTAAGTAATAAAATGGCTTAATTTAATAATTTTTACACTTTAAATTAGAGCGGGTCCTATAAAATTGCGTGTCCTATGAAATGCGGGCCCCACTGCGGTCGCCGGCCCTGGTAAATAGCGGCGTATGCTATGCCGCCGGTCAACTAGTATTCCATTAACATATTTCTGAGTTTTCAGAGAGACGACAAAAATAATACTAATAAAAATTATAATTATAACAAATTTTTTGACTGACAAGACAGTGGATTTTAATTACTCTGATTTACTGTTTATTGACAAAAAAATATTTAAAAAATCCTCAACCATCATTGACATCGCTGTACCACTATCTCATAATTCAAGGAAAACTAAAAAAAAAAAACAATGGAAATAAGAGTACCTAAGCTTGGTGGCCTAGAGTTCGGCTAAACTTTACCCGACAGTTTCAAATTAATGAATTTGTCAAAATGCAAAGAAACTGCCGACGTAGCTTCTTCTCTTGAGGACCACCTTGTACTGATCTCCAAGGGCCTTAGAGTTTGGCCCATCTCTGCGGTGAACTGGACAAAAAGTTGACTAATTCATGTACAGTCCAAAAGAAAGGTGACAATTGTTAGATCTATCTCAGCAGAATGAACAGCTGTCAAGTTGAGTGATTATCACAATTCAGAAATGTTGCCTTTGGATTTGCAAACCAGATAGACGGCCATAGGTTTAACCTCTGCAAGGATCAAAGTCCCGCGCCCGCAGTCCAGCCCAATGTCTTAAAGAGTTTTCAGAACAAGCATTTCATAAAATGTTGCGTACATAGACATAAATAAATATAGACTGGAAAAAGAAAGTAACTTCGTGTAACTTGAAAACATGTATATCTTTTATATTCGGATTTCCGAATTATGAAAAATTGTATGATCTTCAGCCTGAGAGATTAAAGAAAACGACACTGCCTCCTTATTGTAATACTTATATAGGTTATGGCTGAAATAGATATGAATACTTAACCTTTATACTGCTCATAAATGCTGTATAATAAAGTACACAAAATTGAAAATCACAAATTTTCGTTTCATTAAACTCTTTAATCGGCCAGTCTCATAGACATAAATAAATATAGGAGGGGATTTCGTTTCGGAGGGGGGGAGGGAGTTGAACACCAACCATTTTTCTGACTACGCTCATGGATGTAGGCTATATGTAAAAGGATTTTTTAAAAACTATAGGCCTAAATGCGGCAGTCAAACTGAAAACTCATTATTTAGATTTAGGCCTAAGCATTATGGGACATAATTATTATACTTATATTACAAAAAAAAATGCTACATTTTTTTCCATGTGTCTCTAATTCATTATATATACATATATCCATATATATATAATAAGCGGAATAGCAATAATTTTAAAGTAGTATTTGAAGATTAAATTCTTTCGCGCAACGTGATTAATTAGCGGAAACACGTATGCCTTAAAGTCTCTCTGTAAGGCCCTTTCAAATATCTTATTTTCAACATGTGCTTTCCTCACTCTGGGACCTGGGTCTTGAAGATATGCATGTCTTGCTACTCAAGTAATTTTTTTTTGACTACGCAATATCCTGCTATTTTTCTAACCAAGAAAAAAAACAACTTTCAAATTATTATTAGAGGCCCATTTATGTAGGCCTATATTTTTTTAATGGAACTATTAAAATATATTTCAAGTAGATCTATGTGTATAATCTGTTATGTAATTATATTTAAAAGTACATAAGCACACACTCCACCTTGCCCAGGTATTTTCTAGATCTAGTACAGTAAAAAAACGTATGTATAACAAATAAAACCAAAAAAAAAAAAAAATTCTGTACGAATCTCACTAAAACTTGCAATGAATACAAGAAAACAGAAACACAAATCAAAACACCCAAAAAAGCCGGGTAAAAAAGCTAGTTGGAATTGATAATGCATAAAATCTGGCAATCTGGGTATATTTAAAACTTAAATATAGATTAAGGCATTTTCGTTATCGAATATTGATCTACAGTGTTTACAACATAGACATATATATATAGACTGGCCGATGAAGAACAAATTATTATTGGAAAAATTTGGGCAAGCATAGATTTAGTTATATATATTTTCCTATGTCTTTCAATATGAAATTGTTGATATGGTGCGCATATGTGCATGCGTAGCCTATAAAGGCTAATATTAGGAATAATGAAGTTTTGTACTTTTCAAAACTAAAGATCATAGTTATATATAGACTGAAATTTACGTCATAGAATTTATAGCTCATTTGCCATCATTTTTTTCTAACGTAGATGTGGACATAAAATATATTTGACTCTTCCTAAATGAAAATAAGATCCTGTTTCCAGTCTATATATATATATGTCTATGGTTTACAATCAATCTAGATGCCTAATCTACACTGTCGTAATATATAAACCTTGTAATAATCAAACTGATAATAGATCTAGATTAGAAAAACTTATAGACAAGCACTATGTTTTCACTAGAAATAGATTCTATTTTCTAGATATAGCACTAGATCTAATATTACTTTAGATTACGGCATTTTATTTGTCTGTAAACACTGTAGATCTATTTACGTTAAGGAAAATGCCTAGATCTATTTTCTAGTTTTAAATATACCCAGATTAAAAGTACCTTATTAACATGGTTTTAAGTAGCATCATATTGTTACGACCTAGCCATTGCGCATCGCAAGTCTGGCTAGCACCTCTAGTGAACGGACTAGAAGACAATGTTTACAGGGAGAGTAACGACTTCCGCCTAAGGCTAGAGGTGGAATTAAAGACACTGTAGTGTAATGGAGATGTTATCTTGTGTCCTGTGATGTCTCTTAAATAAATATATGTCTCGTTGAGTTGGCCTTGTCTCTTATATTATTACAATGGTGTCAGTAGTGAGGATTTTATAGGCAACTCAACGAGACGAGGTAGGATTTAAACACAATGACATCGTTGAAAACTTTAGACCAACTCTCAGTTAAAGAGCTTAGAAAGGAACTCCGTGATCGATATGAGAAGCTTGGTGGTACCAAGGAGGTGCTTACAGCTCGTCTCCGGCAAGCCTTGGTGGATGAGGACGAAGATCCGGAGACATACATATTTGAAATAGAGCCCGATATTTATGAGCTCATCGGCAAGATGCATGAAGGTATTGTTGCAAGGTTTGAACAAATGAACAGTATGGGGAACAAGATAGACGAAATGGTATCACAAGTAGAAGGCCAAATAGACCAAATTGATGACATTCAGTCGCAAGTAAAAGGAGGAATAAACTCGTTGATGAGGGAGCCGTTGCCTGTGGACTCGTTGGGGAAGAAGTTGCATGGTCAGGACTGTGGTTGCACAAACAGTGGTGACGGAGACTCTGGGGATTTGAGCGCCGTCTGTGTCTGTGTTGTGGGCGAGTCTTGTGGTTGTGACTTTAAAGACGAGAAACGTGACAACGATTTCTGCGACGATCTCGAACGGAAAGAGAGATATGAAGAAACTGAAGTCTGTTATGTGCCCGAAGCGTTTGTTCCTGTTGCACAAGAAACTGAAGTCTGTTATGTGCCCGAAGCGTTTGTTCCTGTTGCACCTGTTACCAGTACCTGTATGAGCCGGACAGGTCAAGACAACGTTTGGTCTGCGTCTAAGCCTATTACTATAGACCTTAAAGACCTCTGCCTATCTGCCGGTGCTCATGAAGAAAATGTGAGGCTCGACAACTGCATCCAGAACTTGAGCATGAACTGTAAGTGTGGCGCCTTACACGGGGAATGTGGATGCCAAGAAAACCATCAAGAGGACATGTGTACCTCTGCCATCATCATTGACATTGGCATAAATGAATGTCAGTCAACCCACACTACATCGGAGCTGTCAAGAGGAAGACATCTTCCACTTGAACTTGAAGAGACCTATCTCCTGGACGTGAGACTGTTGGCTGAGGATGACTGCTGCGCGTTGGACTTGGTTTGCAACTTGGCTGAAGTTGAACCTGTAGTCCTCACGAGAGACGTCTGTCGGAAGGGTCTGCTGAAACGGCGTGTCCGATCAACGGCTGTGCTGAAGAAAACAGTGCTCGACACTATCTCGTTGAGTGTCAAACGGCCACGCCATCGTCTCAACAACAGCCTGGTCAACTGGAGAAAGAGAAAGCGACGGCTGCGGAAAACTGTGCAGATGGATTCGTGGGCAACAGGCACCCTACCGCCTGTGGCTCCCACTGATCGACCTCCACCTGAACTGTCAAACCTCAGCTGCAGTGTTTTTCTTTTCGGGACGAAAAGTGTTAAGACGGGGGCAATGTTACGACCTAGCCATTGCGCATCGCAAGTCTGGCTAGCACCTCTAGTGTCTAGAAGACAATGTTTACAGGGAGAGTAACGACTTCCGCCTAAGGCTAGAGGTGGAATTAAAGACACTGTAGTGTAATGGAGATGTTATCTTGTGTCCTGTGATGTCTCTTAAATAAATATATGTCTCGTTGAGTTGGCCTTGTCTCTTATATTATTACAATATATTAGATCTATTCTAGGCCCATAAATATCGTCTACAAAAAAAAAGCATACTAGATCTAGATATGATAGGCAGGAGCGGACTGTCTATATGGGCAAACGGGCAAATGCCCGGTGGGCCGGTACCAAATGGGCGGTCTGGTCGCGACCAAAGAAAAAAATTTCAATGCAGACAGCTTAAAAAAGAGACAGTTTTTTTTTTTAATTTGTGGGCCGGTTTATATGGTAATGCCCGGGCCGATTTTGATACCCAGTCCGCCCCTGATGATAGGCTATGGGTACATTAATTAGGTAGACTTACACGTTGATTTCAGTTGGTTATTTTTAAATATAGTCTAGAATTAAAATGTCCGTTTCTAATATTGTAAAGATATAGATAGTTAAGCTTGACTTTTATAAAGATTGCTAAAAATATAACAGCATCTAAATATACCTTGTGCGAATAAGTCTACTTTCAATAGACCTAATAGGTTACATTGTTTTTTCATAATCTAGATTTTTAAAAATCTCTTATTACTATATTTAGATTATAGTTCTACAAAAAATTTACTGTTTAATAAATTAAAATGCTCCTTCTTATCGATCGCACCACGTTTATTAACTTCGTTTACAATAGGCCTATATATATTTAGGACTAGGTTTTGTATTAATTACTGTTGGCTGTTCTTATGCAAATATGAATTAAACTAATGAGAGATATGAATGCACATTCTCTATGTATACAAGTAGATCTACATTTATAAGTAGCGCATAAAAAATTACCCAGATCTAGCAGAAATTACCTAACATAAACTTCACTAATTGAACGGCAACTTCAAAACAGAGGCATCGACTTAGAGTGAATTTGACGCCAAGGGTGATAAAAAATAAAATCATTTGTGATAAGCTCTTACTCTAATAAATTATATCTACCATAACAACTTGTGTGAAAATGGTTAAAGTTTTTATCGACCTATTTAGAAAAAGCTAAAAAACATTTTCTAATCAACACGGGTAAATCGCGCACGTTCGAGGCGTAAAATCCTTCTTTGTCTCCATCATTTTATTTTGTAAAAATTGCAGGATGCGTATTGACATGCGCAAAGAACCTGTTTTCTATACGGCTTTGTAAAAAAACCTCGAAGTCAGCGTTCCTTTAGTATAGTTCCATGTGCTATATATGTTATTTTGTGAATGAAAATAGTGCGGATTTGGATACACCATTTTCCTTTCACACCATGCTGCGTAAATGAGGAGGCAGTGTAGTTTTGTTTAATCTCTAAGACTGAAGATCGTGCAACTTGTCAGATTTCGGAAATCCGAATACAATGGATATACATTTTTTCAAGTTACATAAAGTTACTTCCTTTTTCCAGTCTATATATGTCTATGGCCAGTCTATATTTATTTATGTCTATGGTTGCGTATTTGGCTCCACAATTTTAAAGTAACCAGGGAATGACTCTTTTATTTCGAAATTCTCGACATTCAAGTAAGGAACTATAAAGAATACTTATTCTTGGTGAGAAACAACTGAAGTGGAATCAAGCATCATAGAAAGGTAGCAAACTTGACTGAAAGAAAGTCTTTTCGAGCCCAGAGGACCTTGATATATGAATATAGAGCTTTAGTTTGCGTTTTTTTTTTTTGGCAGTAGTTCTCAGGTCATCTCTTTGTGGGTGATGCAGTCTTTGTATGTGATACATAGGATCTCTATAGATGGGTTACTCCTCTCTAGCTCTGCAGTCGCAAGCATATAAGAAAATGGCCATGACCTTGGAGAGCATCGGTATAATTTTAGTGTCGAGGGCTTTGCCTTTGTTTTTCCATATTGTTTTAAGTTTTGCAAGTGCTGCTTTCCTATCATTTCTGTTTTCCATAATAACAATTTTCCATCACTGGACTGCAGTTTGAAATCGCTTTAAAATGTATGGCCCACACGCACATGTGCAAGAACCAAACGTAATATTTACTAATGATTTTTCCTCTATAAAATGAACAAAGTAAAAAAAGCGTATTAGTGATGCAGTTTTTTTGAAAGGTTTCACTGATGTTTCGATTTCACAATCATCTATCTATCTATCTATCTATCTATATATATAAAATTATCTTCATGGCTCAAGAGTTTGGACGAGAAGAAGTAAAGGAAAGATTACTCTTTTATTTCTGTGGATAGAGTTACCTCACGAAAAAAAACAAGAGGGGGGAGAACAAGTAGAATTCACCCTTCACTACGAATGGCTGCCCTCGTGCGGTTTGCGCGCTGGACTGTCGTTTGGATTTATCGATAGTCCCAGGTTCAAACCCTGCCCGCTCCTATCTCCACTTCGGCCTGCGGGAGGTTTGAACTAGGAAGTAAACTATCTTCAACTCTGAAGGAACATCCGAAACATGTAAAACATTTTACAAACAAACATTTTACAAACACTAAATAGCAGCGCTGGACTAAACCATTGTGACCAAGAGAATTCATGGAAGGAAAACAAACACTCCACTGTGTCACTAAATAGCATGCCGGACTTAACAAATTGTAGAAATGGATTTCGCTGGGCCAAGTTTGGGTAGTGAAGCGGATAATAAATGAAATTTAAGAGTTTGTAGTAGAAAATAAATTCGGCTATGCATTTTATTCTTCTTTACTACGTACAAATACATACAGTATATCATAATAATAATTATTTAATACATAGATCATGCTCAATAGCAAGAATTACCGAATGTTTCAATCTATCTTTGAGAATTGTTGACCCCAAGTAATTCTTCATTAGTTTGAGGCGCGAGAAGCTTCTTTCACCAGATTACACAATTACAGTTAATGCATAATGCCGATTTTATTTATCGCGCGTAGGATTGGCGTTTTCCATATTGAATGACACCCCAAAATGACAATTTTTGTCTATATATTTCCATATATTTTAAGGACTTTTTCGTATATTTTGCAATTTCGGGAGATTTCCTGGAGCTCCTGGCAAATCGACAGGAGGGCGCGGGAAATCTGTTTTAAGTTATCAAATGGTTTACTTTAATCATTTATACACCTTGAATTAACGTGAGTCGTATGAAAGTGCGGGGCCCACTGTGGTTGCATAGGTTGCAGTGGCCTAAGGCCGGCCCTGCAAAATAACGACGTATGCTACGCCGCCAGTAGACTAGTTTGAAAGTATTTCCCCTTATGACTCGATTCTTTGTGCCACCGTTCGCGCGAAATCTTTAAAAAAAAAAAAAGGAATTAAAGATTTAGAATATAGCACAATCTTGGGCAATGGAAAGATCGGGTGGTTAGCTCTAAAGTGGATCGACTACTTCAATTATATCCTGCTTTGAAATTATATTTCTTTTCCCAAGAAGTTATACCATAATCAAAAGCCTTTTTTAAAACAACAACAGTGTGCTGAATCGTGGCTACATTTTGTACACAAAGTTGAGATCTATACCATGCAGCAGCTCTGTTTATTTCAACATGTGTGACACGCGCAAGACGCCACTCTCTTCTCAAGTAACGTCTGTAATTTATAAGAAGAGAGGAAAATTGAGGGATTGTAAGTTCTCTTGAAGTATTTGCTTCCATTGACGGATTGGTTCAGAAATGCCATGTTTTCTTCGGACGACCCTTTCTTTGTGCTCCCTTCAATGTACCTTTAAGGCTGACTTTAGACAGTAAGTCATGTCTTAACTCTTTCTCTCCAGACTGACGATACCAACGTTGATTTCATCAGAATGTGGTAAATAATTATGGAGAGAAAGAGTTTACAATATGACCGAACCAGTTTAGCTTTTGTCTCTTCACAGTATTGAGGAGCTCCTCCCTTATGCCAGAAGAGTGTTGACTTGTAACAGTACAATTCATTTGTCTTCTTTTCCTAGTAGCTGGTACCCATCATATTTTCCTTAGCATTTACTCTCGAAAGCTTTCTTCCTTCAGCCTCAGGGTTCAGTGTCCAACTTTCACAACTTTCCATAGAGTGGGGAGACCACTAGCGAGAAATACAGCTTTTATTTTACTTGGAAGCTGTGTTACACTTCCAGATTTTCCACGTGACTAATGGGAGCGGATGTCAAGATTAAGCGTTTTTTTCCCCTCTCATATTGTTACAAATAAGTAAAAAAAAAGTAAAGTTTTCATTTCAGATCTTGTGATCTAGACTCTATAGGGCAGACGATGTTAAGGTCATCTGTTTATTTGGCCAACGGTTCACGAGCAGGGTGTTATGTGTCAGCACAACGACCAACTGCCATTACGTTCCCCAACTAAAGTCATGTACCCATTAGAGTTGAGTGGGCTCAAGGGCGCCTTAAAAATCCAGGAATCCAAATCATAGTCTTCACCGAGATTCGAACCCAGGACCCACAGGTTCGGAAGCCAAGCGCTTAACCACTCAGCCCCGGAGACCCCCTTTATTATTACAATGTAATATTAATTATCATGTAAAAGAAATAGAATCTTATAGATCTAGATCTGTACGTAGAACTTTGTTAAATAAAAAGCTTTATGCAAGCCTTGTATACGCTTTGCAAGTACATATACAATGATAGTATTATTGTTATTGATTTCAAGTCAGTTTGGCAATGTTTCAATTGAAGTTATTATAATTTCTGATTAGCAGAAAAAAAATCAATTTCTTGTCTTTAATTGAGTGAAGTGTGTGTTCCATTTACTGGTCTTCGCTTTATGAAAGTAGGTCTACCTGTATTTGTGGTAGTTGTGTTTTGTTCCTTGTGCATTTTACTGGAGTTTTAAGTCAGCAATAAGGGAAGCAATTGTGAAGTGTCTTAACTTTTTGAAAATCAGGTTCTGTGGTTTTACTTTTTTAAAACTTTATTAACTTTTTTAAAAAATATATCGTTGATTCACGCTATACATTGAATGACATTTTACAGAGCAGCTTTTCTCATCCTGTACTTCTATGTTTTCTAGTCCGCTGTCTCTCAGTGTTAGTAGCACAATGTACACAATGGTCCACTCAATTTCACTAGTAGTTCATTACATTTCACTAGTAGTCTGATAAATTTCAGAAGTGGTCTGATTAATTTCATTAGCGGACCGATCAATTTCACTAGAGGCCCGCTCTTTTTCAAAAATTGTCCACTCAATTTCACTGGTGGTCAGCTCTATTTCCTTGTTAGTTCTATCCGGCTCACTGGCGGTCAGCTCTATTTCCTTGTTAGTTCTCTCCGGCTCACTGGTGGCTCGCTCTATTTCCTTGTTAGTTCTCTCCGGCTCACTGGTGGTCCACTCTATTTCCTTGTTAGTTCTCTCCGGCTCACTGGTGGTGCGCTCTATTTCCTTGTTAGTTCTCTACGGCTCACTGGGGGTCCGCTCTATTTCCTTGTTAGTTCTCTCCGGCTCACTGGTGACCCGCTCTATTT
>JADKLZ010029836.1:0-10528 GCA_021533235.1 Biomphalaria straminea | reverse complement strand
TTCTAAGCTTGCAAGGATATCTTCTATTCTTGGTAGAGAATATTGTTTAACTTTTAACACTGGATTGATGGTTACCTTGAAGTCACCACAAATTCGAACATCTCCAGATGGTTTCATTATTGGTACTATTGGTGTTGCCCAACTACTATAATTCACCTTAGACAGGATTCCTTCATTCTCTAGTTTGTTCAATTCCTTTTCTACTTTTGCTTTGATAGCATAAGGTACGGGCCTTGCATTGCAGAATTTTGGTTTAGCATCATCTTTTATTGCTATGTTGGCATGCATGTTTCTGACAGTGCCTATTCCTTCTGAGAAGACCTCCTCAAATTCTTTAATTAGACAATTGATATTTTCTTGTATACTAGATTCTGAGGATATTAGCTGTTTGATGTCACTCCAGTTGATTTTCAGAGATCTTATCCATTCACGTCCTAGTATAGGATTGCTACCTTTACTCAATATGTACAAGGGAAGTTTCTTGGTTTCATGATGATTGTATACTATTACATTCATTTTTCCCATAGGGAGTATTTCTTCTCCTGTATAGGTTCTCAAACGTACATTAGTGTATTCAAGTTTTGGGTTTCTTTTAAAGATTTTCTTGTAATCTTCTATTGTCATTAATGATAGCCCAGAACCTGTGTCAATTTCCATTTCTGTTTCGATTCTGTCAATATTAATTTTTATGCACATTTTATTTGAGTTTGTTGACAAGTTGAATATTTCTTCTTCTGCATCTTCTTGTACACTGTGTACCTTCCCTTCTCTTTTGCATGCTTTTTCTATATGACCTTGTTTGTTACACTTGAAACAAGTAGCATTGCGAAAGAAGCATCTTGCTCTTGTGTGATTCGACTTGCCACAGGATAGACACATAGTTCTGGTGTCGCCTTTATCTTCTTGTTTCGATGGGTATGAGTTGTAAAATTCCTTTTGATCTCTTGTATAGAGATTATCTTTCATTCGTAGTTCAGCTTTTGCTGTGCTCTTTTTGGTTTGCATTCTGTGTAGAGATTGGGCTTGATTAGAGTTAGACTGAATCTGTTCCGCATCTCTCTTGGCCGTCTCCATGGCTGTAGCTATGTTGATAGCTGTTGATAAGGTAAGATTGGCCTCTTGAAGGAGTCTTTTCTGAATGTTTACATCTTTTAGACCACAAACAAATCTATCTCTAAGTGATTCTTGGAGAGCCTGGCCAAAATTACAATGTTCTGAGAGTGCTTTTATAGCAGTTATAAATTCATTGATTGTTTCATTGTCTTCTTGGATTCTGTTGTGAAATTTAAATCTTTCCATAATCTCCAATGGAGGAGGGCTGTAATGATTGCTAAGCAACTTGCAAAGCTCTTCATATGATTTTGTGATGGGCAAATCTGGGGACGCCAATGACCTTAATGTAGCATAGGGCTTGGCCCCTATGGAGGCTAGTAGTATAGCGGCCTTTTTCTCCGATGGAGTACTGTTTGCAATAAAGTAGGCATCTAGCCTTTCTTTATAATTTATAAATGTTTCTGTACCTTCGTTAAAAGTGTCTGGCTTTCCCATCCTCGTCGCCAATTGTAGTGTCGTGACTTATCAAGCTTCTATTACTTAAACTATTAGACATAGAAGGTCAAAAGAAGACATGTTTAGTTTTCAACATATTCCGGTTGATGACCCGGAAGTGATGTTCTTTATTAGTAACGAGAATAATCATAAATATATACATTCGCATAATAACATAATAATAATAATATACCACATCTGTAAATGTAGTAGTTAGTAGGACAGAACTTACAAACAAACGGGTAATGAAAAGTCATCTCGTTCACTAAAGAGTTCTCTAGTTTCAACTCATCTCTGGCATTTGGCGTCCCGAGAGACGATGTAAATCACTTATCAAATCAAAACTATGATAATAAGTGTCTTGCGTCATCTCGTAAGGTTTGTATGTACTCTACAAAAATTGTATGTACTCGCAAAGGTTGTATGTACTCGCAAAGTTTGTATGTACTCGCAACGTTTGTATGCACTCGCAACGTTTGTATGCAATCGCAAAAATTGTATGTACTCGCACAGTTTGTATGCACTCGTAAAATGTTTGTATGTACTTGCAAAGTTTGTATGCACTCGCAAAGTTTGTATGTTCACGCAAAGTTTGTATGTACTCGCAAAGTTTGTATGCACTCGTAAAGTTTGTATGTACTTGCAAAGTTTGTATGTACACGCAAAGTTTGTATGCACTCGCAAAGTTCACGCAAAGTTTGTATGTTCACGCAAAGTTTGTATGCACTCGCAAAGTTAGTATGTCCACGCAAAATTTGTATGGACTCGTAAAGTTTGTATGTACTCACAAAGTAGGCAGGCGGAGCCTGTCAATGGTTCCACTTTTTTTCTGAAGCCGCACTGACTTTCTGGTAGACCATGTTCTATGTTGCATGAGCCGATTGCGTGCAAGGATTTTCCCAGCAATAGAGAGAAGAAATAATGAAATCGACCTGTGTATCGCCAAGGCCAGTGCATCCTATGACAGACTGTCTAAAAAGTCTGGAACAGGCGTGGCATCACCACAAATACAAAGCTAGGGATCTATCGAGCTGTCATCCTCACTACATTGCTCTATGCCTCAGAAACGTGGACAGTGTACAGAATACATGCAAAGAAATGAATCACTTTCACATGACATGTCTGAGAAAAATACTAAATATCAAATGGTAAGAAAAAATACCAGATACTGAAGTCCTTCGAAGAGCGGGTCTGCTAAGCATCCACACAACCCTGATGCAGTCCCAGCTGCGATGGACAGGACACGTCTGCATCGCATACCTAGAGGACTCTTGTATGGTCAACTAAGCGAAGAAAAGCGCTCGCAATGTGGTCAAAGAAAGTGCTCCAGGAACAGTCTCAAAGGCGTTCAGCATAGACCCAGCCACCTAAGAGACAGAGGCACATGACAGAGCCTTATGGCGTCGCGCTGTGAAACTGGCGCACGGATCTCTGAGGAAAAGAGAACAACGCTGGCAGAAGAAAAACGCCAGACAATAGAAGCCCAATGACACTAGCTCCAGCTGGAATAACCTTCCCAGTGTGCGGTCGAAGATTCCGGTCTCACCAGCCTTATGAGGAGGCATAAAACTCCAGTGCAAAGCCCTCAGCCCCCTGGATGACAAAGTGGTCATCATCGAACCACGATGGACGAAATATATGTACTCGCAAAGTAGGCAGGCGGAGCAATTTATCCCGCCAAATTCTGGCCTGAAGGCGTCCAAAAGCGCTACTGGTCCTGGCAAGACGGTTATCAACTTCCCTAGAAAGTGAGGCGTTATTTGATACTATATTACCTAGATTTTAATGAATTGTGTGATAAAAAAAATAGAAACAAAATATTACATTCTAAAAATCACAAGTCCTCACCTGGAACCTTAAGGCAAGAAGATGAAACACATAAGGAACGAGATTAGGATGAAGAGAGGATAAGACTTTGGGACAGTTGAACAGACTCGACCCGAAAAGAGACGCCTGGAGGATGCTGGTTGGTAGACTATGCCCCTTTGCAGAGATGATTAGAGGATACAACTTTTAAAGCCTGACTTTGACAGGTTTGACATTGACAGTTTTAACATTAGAACGTTGACAGGTTTAACATTATAACATTTACAGGTTAGAAATTATTACTTTGTCAGGTTTGACATTTTAACTTTGACAATACGACATTATAACTTTGATAATTCGACATTATAACTTTGACAGGTTTAACATTATAACTTTGACAGCTTTGACACTATAACTTTGACATTTTTGACATTATAACTTTGTCATGTTTGACATTATAACTTTGACAGGTTTGACATTATAACTTTGACAGGTTTTACATTATAACTTTGACAGGTTTGACATTATAACTTTGACAGGATCGTCATTATAACTTTGACAGGTTTGACACTATAATGTTAAAGTTTTAACAGTTTTAGTTTTAATTTTCTTCAATGATTTGCAGCTCATTGAGTGGCCAATCGCTGTAGTAGCCTTTCCTTAATCTTTTTGTTTTTGAAGCGGTCTATAAATGTGATGCCTAAGATCCTACTGAAGCATTTTAACTCCATTGCTGGGATCCTCCTCTCTAGCTCTGCAGTCAATGTCCAAGACTCTCAAGTATATAAGAATGTGGCCATGACCAGAGGAGCAACAGTCTGACTTAGGTGTCGAGGGTATATTTTATAAGACTAATAAAACATTGTTTAAAAGTCTATTAGCATAGTAATATTCCACCCATTCATCTATTCATTTTTATATTCATTCATCCTTCCTTCCATCCATGCAATCATTTATTCATTCATAGATCCAGTCATTATATATTCATCTATCCATCCATCCATCCTAACATCTATATATTCTTTAAATTGTTTATTCAATCATTCACCCATCTATACATTCACTCTTATAGCCTATTGATCTATCAATTCGTTTTATATTTGATTCATCCACTAATTCATTCCTCTATACAGACACATATCCATCCATCTATCCATTCTTCCATCTTTCTATCTATTGAATGATTTATTTATCCAAACATCCTAATATCCATTCATATTTCAATATATTCACTTTCTTATCCATAAATTCAACCATCCATTCTTCCATCCATTCATTAGTCCGTCCTTACATTAATCTTTCTATATGAAGCAGGACATTTTAGCGCCGCCGTTTAGTCGCGAATGTCGTTTTGGCGCAGACGTTTTGGCGATGGGGACGTTTTGTCGCGAAGTACATTATGTACGTTTATTGTACTATTTCTTAAAAAATAATTATTCATATCTATGTTTTCCATGAGTGTTTGTGTTAAGACATAATTTCTAGTCAAAATTATTAAGTTATCAAGACCTTTTTCGTTGGAGCGGGGGGGGTAGAATATATATTTTGTTTGTCTCGGTATAAAATAGTAAAAAAAGCTGTTTGTTATACATTTTTAAACACATATTTAATCGAAAATAATTAGTAGCTTTCGTACATTATATATGTTATTTGAGCAATTATTTTTAGATCTGTTCCTAAAACCTTTTTTTATGTGAGCTATAACAAGTCCATTAATCAATGTGACTTATCATTTACATAATGTAAATGTGTGTTTGTGTTTCACATCATTTTCTTTAATAAGCATTTGGCTTGTGTATGTGTGTTTATTAAGAGGCACACATGGAGGTACACTTTTATTTTCAAAATAAAAGTTTTTTTAAGATATTACTTTAAAATTAAAAACAAAAAGAAAATGAAACAATGATAGACAAAAAATGAAGCAATTATTTATTTGTTTACATTAACATTAGTTTATTTAATGACTTACGCGTGAGAGAGGGAAGGGGTGGAGGAAAGAGTATACACAAGGAGTGTGAGTGGGAGGAGAAGGGAGGGATAGGTGTCACAGATAATGATCAGTCCCAAGGACTGCCATGCCAGACATATGACGCCAAAGACCAGTGCTCTTATCTTCATTTGTTTAACTATACCTGCGTCAATGCGAGATGTGTCACCAAAATCACCCCTACTAAATTTCTCTAAAATATATCTTTTCAAAGTATCTTATTGTCGTGAATTTGTATCAATCTATTGTTGCCCCTAGTATTTTGTTCCCATTTGTGGATTCACGTTAGAGTGTTAGAGTTTGTACTGACCACATTCCGTGTCTTGATTTTTACTATGTGTGGAATTATTGTCATTCTGCGTAATAAAGCTTTAGATTTAAATATACTTTTTTGTTATATTAAAGTGTGACACTTAGCTAGTACTTATTCAGTATTAATTTCGAATAAACAAATATGTCTTTTAGAAAGACATAGGAAAATGTTATCCAGTACGATCAGCAGAACTCACATACAAAAAAAGGGAGTGGATAGCATGTCATTACCATTTAGGAATCTGACTTATTATAGGCCAATATTCATGAAACAAGTCAAACCTTTATATTACAAAATCGCTAGACGGTGTAAGAATTAATACTATACATACAATATTATGGTACAGTGAAAAAAAAATGTTATAAAAGCTACGTGCTATATAAATTATCGTCAAATTATATCTCGCGTCAAAACGGCTGGCGCCAAAACGGCTGGCGCCAAAAACGTCTTGGGCCAAAACGGCGTCGCCAAAACTGCGTCGCCAAAACTGCGTCGCCAAAACGTCACGTACCGCTTTCTTTTTATTTATCCAACTACCCTTATATTCATTTATCCGTCTATACATCCATCTTTTCATTCATTCATTCATTTATCTATCCAATCATTCAATCTTTGATATTCATCTACCTATCCTTCTATCCATCCATCCATTCACCTATCCATCCATTCATCTAACTATCCTTCCATCCATCCATCCATTCATCTATTCATCGCATTTAATTCTATTATACAAAACATAACAGGCTAAACAGATAACGATTTATCACGATTTATCTATCCAATCATTCATTCTTTGGTATTCATCAACCTATCCTTCCATCCATCCATCCATCTACCTATCCTTCCATCCATCCATCCATCCATTCATCTAACTATCCTTCCATCAATCCATCCATCCATCTAACTATCCTTCCATCCATCTACCCATTCATCTATTCATGGCATCCAATTCTATTATACAAAACATAACAGGTTAAACAGATCACAAATAGGACCGTTGTCCATACAACACCATATTCAATGCGTACCCCATGGGGCGTCATACTATGGTGAATTCCTCCATGTCAGGTGTCTTATTAAGCTCATGAGGCGGAACCGTGGTGCATAGTAGCGTGGAACTGGTGCAGGACTTTTTGCAGATAATTGAATATTAACTTCCTGGTTTCAGACAACAACGAGTCTGGGTTTTTTAAACATGTTTTTCTTGTTGTTTTTTTTATTCTGGACCATAGGGGGTGAGACTATCTAGGAGTACATTTCCATGTTTACAAAAGCCCAAAATAACCTATTTCAGCTGAAGTCGGGATTTGGGAAATGGTTCCCTTAATACGTAATGTATTATAAAACCTAAATCTGATGAAGATTTGTAGGTAAACAGTGGTTTATATATTCAGACAGACAGAGCAGGTTTGATAAAAGCTTTGTAAAAATACTTTTTAGAAAAAAACACATTTCTAAGGGGCTCGCAAAGACATTCCTGCAAGGAACAGTACAGGGAAAAAAATTTCCCACCCCTAGACTAAGGAGATGATGAATAGGCTATATTAGAAAATCTGCTTGCGATGTAAAATAATTGCGCATGAATTTAAAATAAAGATATACTTAAAGATTATGTTTTGGAACATTTAGAATTTAGAGCTTTAGAGATTTCTCAGTAAAAGTTCCGAAACCAAATTTTGTTTTTCTAGTCGCCTGTTCGCAACCTTTACTCAATCTGAGATTTTTCTATTGTATAAATAAATTTGGGACAATACCTCACAATCTGAATCCTTAAAATAAATATAAAGAGATTAGAGTAGATTCTAATTGGTCAAATAATCTAATCTTTTTGTTCAGAAAACTTTGAGTTATAGTTATAGTTCTGTAAGAAAACGAAGTAACAAATAGGCGTACTAACTTCAGATAAAGACAACATTCATTCATTCATTAATTCATTCATCAAACTCCCATTTGAGTGAGAGCTTGAGAGGCTTAAATCTCCTCTTGCAAAAGCCCTGGACAGAAACCCTGCTGTCTTGCGTAGTGCATAGGCGTCACCATACACTGCATACAGGTCGAGAATTTTTGGTTTCCCAGATCTGCCGAGGTGGAGATCAACAAGTCTGAGGCAGTCAAACAGAATATAAGGCACGGTTTCCTCTTCTTCCCCGCAGCGGAGGCACAGTGAATCGAAATTTGGCCATAGCCGTGAAAAGTATGAGCCAACAGGACAGTGGCCTGTCCTGCACTGTGCTATAATAGCTTGCTCAGGCCTGGACAGCCTCCACCACGGTGCTCTAAGACTCCAGATCTTAGAGCTATCCCTTAGGTCTAACTTTGCACAGGTGTTAGTCCAACGTTCTAGTGTTTCCCTGTTAACAGACGTTTTGACTAGCAGACTGAGTTTGTTATATTTCTGCCTGCGTGTTTGATTGTTTGGGTTCTTTTGGACCTTTTAGTGTGTCCTTTTCCGGGCCATACCAAGTTTATTGATTTCAGCTGTTCAAAAGTTCTTGAATTTTTTACAAGGGTAAGTTCGAGAAATAAACTTTTTGGCCTTTCCCAAGATAGCTGTTGTTATCTGACGGTATACGATGTTGACAGAGCTAGACTCCACATCGATTTTTTCAAGGGCATTGTCGACAGCTGTCTCATATCTATCCCAATTAGCTTTAGTATAGCATCGCTTTCATGGCTCTTTGGTAGTCCTGGTGTTGATTTTAGAAAGAGTGGCAGTCAGTAATATAGGAAGGTGGTCACTACCAATATCGTCTAGTGCTTAATAAGTTATGACAGATTCCAAGCTAGCAGAGACTAAAGAAAGATCTGGTCGTGATAATGAACCATTGCTAGCATGAGGAAGAGTCGGAGGAGAGTGTTTGTTTTAAAAAATAAAAAGGTTAGTAGAATTGCACAGGTCATGAACCTTTTTACCAGACAGATCAGTGTCATCATAGCCCCAGGACGGTGAATGGGCATTTAGATCTCCAGCTATGGAGATATGTAAATTGTGAGTGAGTCTGGTGTGAATTTACATTTTTAAAAAAATGTTTTGTTTTGTATAATGCACAAATTGTAAGACAAATTTCCTTACCAACAATAAAGATTATTATTATTATTATTATTATGTTAGAAAAGAACGAGCGTTCATTCTCTGGCGCAGCCATGTCGAGTTTCGTTAAAGGGAGACAAAATTCATCGTATTCCCTTTATCAGTTACCACTGAGGAATTTTCTGGTGATGTGGCAGGTCTGCAGCAGTACCGCCCTCTGACGAGAATGTTCCTGGGAATGCCAAGAAGGTATCTGTGAGGTCAGTTGTTATTATCCCCTGGGTCGATATGACAATGGGGTATATTGTTATTTTAGATAACTTCCATAAACGCTTAATCTAAAGCCAGTTCTTGTTTTGGTGGGTTATAAACGTTGATGAATTTGAAGCGTCTGTTACTTTTCCAAATTTGTAACACCAAAGTGTCTGTCCTCCCCTGACTCAAGTCTGTGGGCACTTTCTTGGCGACCAGAGCATTAGCCCAATTTAACCAGGCCTCGGCAATCCCCACAGGAGCAGCGAAAAACAGAGTATCCAGGTATTGAGACATTTCTTTTTACAC
This sequence comes from Biomphalaria straminea, assembly GCA_021533235.1. Taxonomy (NCBI): domain Eukaryota; kingdom Metazoa; phylum Mollusca; class Gastropoda; family Planorbidae; genus Biomphalaria; species Biomphalaria straminea. The sequence goes on along the minus strand of JADKLZ010029836.1, from coordinate 1,282 downwards.
CGATAAGGCATTCCTGTAGTAAGGCAACATCCACACACTCTTTGTGGAGCAAGTTAGTTATTTCAAATGTCTTTGGAATAAGTCCTCGGACATTACATTGAAGGATTTTGAAAGTTTTAGTATCAGATTTGGAAAATTGAGGATCGTGTTGACTACATCGATAGAACAAGTAAAATCATATAAATATCTAGGCGTTATTGATAACAAGCTATCACGGGAAGACCACCTTGGAACTCTGGCAAAGAAAACAGCCCAGCGACTCTTTTTTCTATATTAAGCCAATAGCTTTAAACTAAATCAGAAGATCCTATATAATTTTTACGCCGCGACCATGGAAAATTTGCTAACATACGGAATAACTGTTTAGCAAGGCAACGCTTAATCTAAACTGTTGCAACGTCTACAAAACACTATAAAAAGGGCGTTAAATATCACACGCACTACATTGCCATATTTAAAGGAACTTTTTTGAACAGAAATGTCTCAGAAAAATCGGGAAAATCTTGGAAGACAACAACCATCTGCTCCATCAGAACTACGTCAAGTCGTCGCGAAGTGGGCGACTGCTGTCAATCATGACAAGAACAGAGCGGTACAAAAATTCCTTCGTACTTTACTCGGTCAGTCTACTTCAACACCTCCCTTTGATCAGAAACATAACGAGGACCAAGACTCCTGTGTGTAGTCGCTGAATAAACTATTTTTGTTGTGTCTATTGTATTTATGTGAATGTTTCTGTTGTGTTGTCTTTATATGAGAAAAGAATCTTTGTAACCACAACAAATTTCCATAATGATAAATAAAGCAGTCTTATTATTCGTCTTTGTCTTATTAAACCGTCCGGTTGTGCGGTTTGCGCGCTGAACTGTCTTTCAGACGTATTGATGATCAATGGTTCAAAACGGGCCCACTCCCATCCCCCGTCGTCCTGTGGAAGGTTTGGACTAGGAAGTAAATTATCTTCAACTCTGAAGGAAAATCCAAACATGTAAAACATTTTAAAAATCAAACAATTCTTTTACAGTTAAAACTTATAAATTATTTTTTTTTAAATATTAGCATTTTGAAGCCGTTTTTATTCCACGGCGAGCCTCAAATTCTTAATGTAAATTTGTGGAGTATCTGTTCGTTTCAAAGAAATAAATTTATTCTATAAATTAAATTGTAAATTTTAATTGTAAAAACATAATTCATAAGATTCTTTTAAAATTAGACATTTTGAGCGCGCCAAAACTGTCAAATATCCTCCAAAGAGTGTTAAACCATCGTTCTGTTGTAATAT